>JBBPCY010072656.1:0-10867 GCA_037974405.1 Brachyalestes nurse
AACATAATACCAAAAAGGTCTATATTTACAGAGGGGGCTGTATCTCTGTATTTCTTTTCACTGCACTTCTTTCAGCAGACAAACAAGTTTCAAATCACTTTGACATTCAGAAATACATGCATTGCATCATACCGTGCGTACCCGCAGCGTACAAAATAAATAGTGTTAAAAAAGGCTCTGAATAAAGTCAAGCTCTGATTAAACTAATAAAACACTAAACTGCATATAGATTTCATTACAATACATTCAGACTGTTAGGATAATGGAATGTGTGACTTTAGGAAGGTTGTTTGGTTTGTTTAAATAAAGGCTAAATTGAGTGCAGGTTAAAACGGGTAGCGTCATTCATTTCAGGTCCTCTTCAGATAAGAGACTCTTTTGTCGTTTTGCGGTAGAGCCTCTGATTGTTCAAGAGATCTCCCCCCATCTTTCTCTGGATCTCAATCGTATTTGATTAAGATTTGATTAAATTTCTAATTATAATAGGGAAAGTGATGGGTCTCCTTCTTTTGATTGCAAACAGCCAATCAGCTGGAGTCCTCAAGGTTGGAATTAGCCTCTTTAGACAAACCTAGACTTGCTTTAGTGACGGTTTTGAACGTTCATTGAATGAGACCTCATTTGCATTAAAAAATATATTTCTCACACACATATGCAGTACTGGGCAAAAGTCTTGAGCCAGTGTTCTTTAGTTAGATGTGCTTTGATTTCTGCTTGTATGGTTCACATGTAGGTCACTGTGTGTCCTAACAAACAAAAACATTCCTCTGAAACTGGTCAGGACTGGACTGAAAATGAGAGTCTTTGAAAGTCCTTCAGGAAGCCTGGAGAACTGTTAATCAGGACTACATTAAAAACACAAGAAAGCCTCGATCTCAAAATGTAAAATATGAAGTAGGGTCATGGTTCTGTAGCTTTGAATAACACATTCGATGTTCATACATCCATTAATTAATATTCCAGCTAAAACGCAGAGACTGTTTTATCCCCACAGGTATTAATTGGATAATGCTGAATTAGTGGTGTGTACACCTCAGCATGACTCATATTTCCCACTCATTATCCCTAGCTGGATGTCCAACAAGCCCTGGTGCTCTTATTATGTGCAGATCCAGAGGCTGTACAGATGTTTGGTTGGCTGAGTCATGGGGCAAACATTCCAAAAATTAATTCAAATATCATTAGAACTTCATCCACTCAGTTGTAATCTGCAGCTAAGTCCCTCGTGTGCTGCTAATACACCCACCAGGGTTCCCTCAAATCCTTCTGCTTCTTAAATGGCACAGAATAACGTAAAGCTAAACACTGTTTGAACACGGTAATGCTAGGGCTAAGTAGCTTTCAGTGCTGCTATTCTTCAGCGCCCATATCAGAAAACCAGGAGCCTGATAGAAATGTGTAAACAGTGTTGAAGTTTATTTATATAACCGATTATCATACACAAAGGTCATTCAATGTGCTTTACAGAAATACAGTCAAAATATTAAGAAATATAGAAGCATAAAAATAGTAATGAAGCAGTAATAAAAGAAGAAATAAAAATGCATAGAAAGATTAAAAGTATAAACAAGGTGCAGATATTTAAAATAAGGCATTGGAAAATAGTGCTGTTTTGGCAGCTTTTTAAAGTAGTTTTTTTTTATGCAGATCTAATACTGATAAATACCATTTCACCATGTTTAGTTTCAGCTATTTTCACCACTAGCTGAGCAGCTCCAGCAGATCTAAAAGACAAATGATGTCACAAAAACTAGCTAAGTTGCATGCATCTGCCTACTCAGGCTAAAAGCAGTTTAGCCCCACTCATTCATGGTTAAGTTATAAGGAGTGTTTCAGTCTGGGCTCCTTTTTGAATGTGTCATTCAATCAGAACAGAACTTATTTGTGGAATCTGGAGGCACCTTGAGCTTGTTGTAATGTTCCTCAAAAGGTTCCTGAGCTGTGTTTGCAGTTTGGGGCAATCATCCTGCTTAAAGAGGAACTGCTATTAGGAACAGCTTCTCCATGAAGAGCTGAACTTGGTCTGCAACATTTAGGTGTCAACGGAATGCAGGACCCAAGGTTCTCAAGCAGAACATCACACAGAGCATCACACTACACTGTCTGTTCTGACCCCTTTCTATGAGAGCAGCACAAACTTCTTCAGCAGTTTTTTCTACAGCAGATCTTCTGTGGGATCAGACCAGACGGACTGGTCTTCACACCCCACAACCTTAAGGACCCTATCACCGGTTCTTCTTCCTTGGAGCACTTTTGGTAGGTACTGAATACTGCGCACTGAGAACTCCCCACAAGACCTGTAGTTTTGTAGATGTTCTGACCCAGTCGCCTAGACATTACAGTTTAGCTTAGTTCACCCATTTTTCCTGCTTCCAACCTATTTAAGAACTTCGAGAACTGATGGTTGGCTCACTGCCTAAAGCATCCCACAGCCTTGTTAAATGTCTTTGATCTAAAACTTAGTATCAATATCATAATAATCAGCATAGCCTGCTTTGCTCATTTTGTACTGGCAGGAGTTTGCTCTGATGTTCTGCTAATAACTGCAAACTGCTATTCAGATATTCCGAACAGATGTTCTCCGAAGATGTGTAGTGATACTTTACCCCAGGGCTTAGTGTTGTATTAAGTTCCCAAGACAACTGGCAATGGCTTGAAAATGTGTGTGAAAGCTGATCAAAACCATCTTATTCTTTCAGTGCTTAGTGTATAACCATATGGAGTGCTGCTGATTGTTCACAATTTGCCTATAATTCAGTGGTTCAGATACGCAGAGTCATTCAGAGTGTGTTCAGTGTGAAACGGTTCATTGTAGAGACTCTAATTTCTTGACAGCAGAAGTGAATGGAACCAGACATCTCCTACACAAATTGAGACGCTTTATACACTATCGATCCCCAGTGAAGCTCCACGTGTCTCTATTCGGCCTCAAGACACATATCATGTGTCCCTCCACCATGAATGGGTTCAGTTTTAGGACCAAAAGCTTCTCAAAACTCTGGTAGAACAACATTTCAGGCATCAGCAGGTACAGAATAACTTTCTGTGAGGGAGCTTTTAGAGGCAGACGTCTGGTTCCATTCACAGTCAGGGTGAACAGTTTCTGACTCTCTAGAACAGAGCCTTTTCCAACAAACCCACTCTGTTTTCATCTTAAACACTTAAATATGCAGGAAATTTTGGACATTTCAGCAATGGTAATAATAATAATAGTAGGCCTAAAATAAAAACAATGTCACTGTATCTTGAACTGTGACAGGATTAACACATACTTCTATTGATTAGGTCCTGAAGGGATCAGTGATGTGATGTGATGAAGATTTCAAAGCCTGAGAAGCACATACATGGTTGTCTTACTCCCAGACTCGGTGCGTATATTACTTTTTTTTTGATAAATGTGGTTCTGTTGTGTGCCTAATGAGGAATTATCTGTCTGAAGTTAAAAATTCAGTGTGAAGTCAAGTCCCCCAGCATGCACGAGTAGAACCAGGCCAGGCTTTTGTGCATTGATCTATCGAGTTAACAGATCTCATTATCTGTGGAAATGATCTCCAAGATATATACAGAGGATTAAAACAGAGCCCTGAGTCTGCCTTTTAAAAAGCGGTGCTTTGTTTGAAGTGCCGTTTCTGGCGGTGATGAAGACCATTAGGTGCAGGGCTCGTTAGGAGCGAGCGGAATGTTCGGCACCTCGGCGGCCTGCTGTTTACATGGTGTCCATATGTGAACTGCTTGAATTTATTTTCAGAAGAGCTTTGAGGAGGTGCACAGTATGAACAACTGTGACGCAGGTATATTGAGAGCTCAGTGATGAAGAGAGAGTGGTGTTCATTAATGGAGCTCTTCCACCAGAACGTCCCACAGGGGTTACACCTACAGGGACTTTAATGACATTACATTCAAATACATATACTTTCATATGGAGTTGGTCCCCCCCTTTGTAGCTATAACAGCTTCCTCTCTTCTTGGAAGACTTTACATAGGATTTTGGAGTTTCTGTGTGAATTTGTGTCCATTCATTCTGTAGAGCATTTATGAGGTCAGACACTGATGTTGGATGAGAAGGGCTGGCTTGCAATCTCCGTTCCAGTTAATCACAAAGGCGTTAAATGGGTTTGAGATCAGGGCTCTGTGTGGCCAGCCAAGTTTTTCCACACCGAACTCATCCAGCCATGTCTTTATGGAGCTTGCTTTGAAGTTGCTGGACGAGAAAAGGTTCTTCCCCAAACTATGTCTATAAAGTTAAAAGCATGGCTTTGTCCAAAATGTTTAAAGCTTAAGCATTACAATTGTGCTTCAGTGGAAGTAAGAGGCCATCTGAACTCAATAATTAAAAGTTGTGTTCCCATACTTTTGTCCATATAGTGTATGTTGGGCACAAGAGTTATTCTGATGGTATATGATTCTTTCAGCTGGTGCTCGAGGCTTGTGGAGCAGAGGTGCACAGAGATGTATCTGTATCTGCTCAACCAACAAAAAAGACATACTTGTTTTGGAATAGTAGATTGGAAGTGGATTTGCCCCTAAAGCATCAAATTGATCATATAATTAATTAATTTCAAACTCATGTACTTTTATGACATTTCATTCTCATATATAACTACACATATATACATTTCTAACCTTCAGAAGGTTTCAGCAGGTTTTTGCAAATAAAAATAAAAGCATTTGCAATTCAGCACCATTTAAGAATGTTTCAGATTCACAGGAATAATTACACAGGTCAACAAAAGTTTTATTTTGTAATCATCAGAAACCACAACACACTTTTCTAAATCAACTTTTCATGCTTTCAGTTTTTTTCAGTCACATCAACTTTTTGAATTATGAGTAATATTAGATTTGCAATAGACTTACATTAGTTTTTTTTATTAAACCACAGACACCAATCAAGTAACTGTTTCAATATTTTCAGTGCAAAGTCGGATAGGGGCACACTGTGGCATAGATATAATGATCAGTGTCAGTCAGCTACCACTGTTTCTTCAAAAACACTTAGCATATGATTATTATACGCTAATTCTACCAACAATCAAGCAATATGTGCGTGTGGGAAAAATTAAACACAGATTTGAAATCAGCATGAAAAATACTACAAAACCCACATAAACTTATCTCTAACCAATTTTGACCTGCTGGCCTGTGTTGTTGGTGTCTTTCTGGGTGTCATTTTTAGTGTAGCTTTGTATGTAATTCTGGATGTAGTTCTGTGTGTAGTATTGTGTTTCATTTTGAGTGTAGTTCTGGGTGTAATTTTGTGTGTAGTTCTGGGTGTAATTCTTAGTGTAGTTCTGGGTGTAATTCTAAATGTAGTTCTGGGTGTAATTCTGAGTGTAGTTTTGTGTTTAATTCTGAGTGTAGTTCTGTGTATAATTCTGAGTGAAGTTCTGTGTGTAATTCTGAGTGAAGTTCTGGGTGTAATTCTGAATGAAAGTTCTGGGTGTAATTCTGAATGTAATGCTGGGTGTAGTTCTGAGTGTAGTTCTGGGTGTAATTCTGAGTGTAGTTTTGGGTGTAATTCTGAGTGTAGTTTTGTGTTTAATTCTGAGTGTAGTTCTGGGTGTAATTATTAGTGTAGTTCTGAGTGTAATTCTGCGTGTAGTTCTGGGTGAAATTCTGAGTGTAGTTCTGGTTGTAATTCTGTGTGTGATTCTGAGGGTAGTTCTGTGTGTATTTCTGAGTGTAATTGTGTGTGTAGTTTTGTGTGTAATTCTGTGTGTAGTTTTATGTGTAATTTTGAGTGTAATTCTGTGTGTAGTTTTGTGTGTAATTCTGTGTGTAGTTTTATGTGTAATTTTGAGTGTAGTTCTGGGTGTAATTCTGAATGTAGTTCTGGGTGTAATTTTGATTGTAATTTTGAGTGTAGTTCTGTGTGTAGTTCTGTGTGTAATTCTGTGTGTAATTATGAGTGTAATTCTGGGTGTAGTTCTTAGTGTAGTTCTGTGTTTAATTCTGAGTGTAGTTCTGAGTGTAATTCTGAATGTAATTCTGTGTGTGATTCTGAGTGTAGTTCTGAGTGTAATTCTGGGTGTAATTCTGAGTGTAATTCTGAGTGTAGTTCTGGGTGTAATTCTGAGTGTAGTTCTGGGTGTAATTCTGTGTGTAATTCTGTGTGTAATTCTGAGTGTAGTTCTGTGTGTAATTTAGAGTGTAGTGCTGTGTGTAATTCTGAGTGTAATTCTGTGTGTAATTCTGCCTGTAGTTTTGTGTGTAATTCTGAGTGTAGTTCTGTGTGTAATTCAGAGTGTAGTTCTGTGTGTAATTCTGAGTGTAGTTCTGGCTGTGATTCTGAGTGTAGTTCTGGGTGTAATTCTGAGTGTAGTTTTGGGTATAATTCTGTGTGTAACTGTGAGTTAAATTCTCGATGTAATGCTGGGCGTAATTCTGTGAGTAATTCTGAATGTAGTACTGGGTTTAATTCTGGTGGTAATTCGGGGTGTGATTTTCAGCGTAATACTGTGTGTAATTTTGTGTGTAATTCTGCATTTAATTCTGTCTTTAATTCTGTGTGTAATTATTCATGTAATTTTAGGTGTAATTATTGGCATTATTCTGTATGTAATTCTGTGTTTAATTCTGAGTGTATTTCTGGGTGTAATTCTGAGTGTAATTTTGGATGTAGTTCTGTGTGTAGTTCTGTGTCTAATTCTGGGTGTAATTCTGGGTGTAATTCTATGTGCAATTCTGGGTTTAATTGTGTAATTCTGGGTGTAATTCTGTGTCTAATTCTTTGTGTAGTTCTGTGTCTAATTCTGTGTGTTATTATGAGTGTAATTCTGTGTGTAGTTCTGTGTGTAGTTCTGTGTCTAATTCTGTGCGTAATTCTGTGTGTAATTTTTGGTGTAATTCTGTGTGTAATTGTGGGTGTGGTTCTGTGTGTAGTTCTGTGTGTAGTTCTGTGTGTAGTTCTGTGTGTAACTTTTGGTGTAATTCTGTGTGTAATTGTGGGTGTGGTTGTGAAATTAGACATGGTCAGATGGCAGAAATCATACACAGTTAAACCAAAGCAGACGTATTTAATTGAGCTGCTGCAGAGGAAGTGAGTAATACGACTTTCTCTGATGATTCTGACAGTTATTGATTGTTTCTCTTTAAAAATGTCACATAAATTCCATCTGACTTGCCTTATTGTGGAGATTTGGTGCCAATCAGTGCAGCTATTTCACTATTTTTCTCTCTCTTCCCCCTGTTCCTTCCCTCAGTTTTCCTCTGTTCTTCAGGGAGTGTGGTGTGAGGACAGCAGATGTGTGTGTATTTTGATTAGAGGTTAAAGTGTATGAGATGATTAGCCTGTGTGTGTGCGGTTAAAGCCTGACTCACGTTGAGACATTTCAGGAGAAGAAGCCAAACCGAGTCTGACGGGGGTCAGAAGATCATCTCCGGCGCAGTGAGGGTCTGCAGACACACTGAGCCGAGTAACGTTTTCATTTCCACTGCAGCTTTTTAATTCAGCCACAAAAAAACCCTGCGGTGATTCAGACGATGGAGCAGCAATGAGTTTAAAACTCCAGCACTCATCATCAGCATGTTCTCCTTCAATAATGATGGACAGTTTCCTGTTTTTGATTGATGGGGAGAAAGAGGACCACCTTACCCAGCCAGAAAGACAGAAAGGACAGTTGTGCTGAGTGATGGGAGAGAGGGAAGACCACCCTACCCACCCAGAGAGAGAGAGAGAACAGTTATACTGAGTGATGGGGAGAGGGAGGACCACCCTACCCACCCAGAGAGAGAGAGAGGACAGTTATACTGAGTGATGGGGAGAGGGAGGACCACCCTACCCACCCAGAGAGAGAGAGAGGACAGTTATACTGTGTGATGGGGAGAGGGAGGACCACCCTACTCACCCAGAGAGAGGACAGTTATACTGAGAGATGGGGAGAGGGAGGACCGTGCTACCCACCCAGAGAGGAAGAGGACAGTTATACTGAGTGATGGGGAGAGGGAGCACCACCCTAACCACATAGAGAGAATGAAGCTAGTTAACTCCCGGATGTCTGGGCATCAAACGCAATTAAAAATGACAGTGTACAAGGCAGGGCCAGGGGTCACAGAGGTCACATGATGGGTCACAGAGGTCACATGATGGGTCACAGAGGTCACATGCCACAGGTGAAATCATGGCCTCTCAGCCTGACCCTCCCCTCGACTTTGCACAAGGCAGGACGCGTCTTGTCCTCCCTCGCACTCCATTAATCATTCATCTCAGCTCTGCATCGCTCAATTCGCGGCGGCTGATTGCTCTAAATGTTTTCACCCTGAGGGCCGAGTGCTCCCCTGACTGCACGCATTAATAAAGGCTAATTAAAGGAGGGTGAGCGGAGCAGCGTCGCGGTGATGAATGATGGTTAAGGTTCTGATCAAATTCCCACCTTTTAATTGGCTTTACAAAGTCGTCCTTCAGCGCTGCGAGTCACTCTGGACACATCAGAGCATCTGTGACTGCACCTCACCTCAGCTACGTATTTTCACTTTATTTCAGTTCATTTATCTATTCGTTCATCAATTCGTTAATTTATTTTCACTAAATTAAAGAAAGTTACATTTTATTTACCTAAATAAAAAGAGTAAGATTTATTTACCTTTCGTCTTTTAGCTATTATTTTGAATTTGGAATGAAACTCATTTTATTAATATTTAGCTTTTTCCTTCTGCTTTTATTTTATAATTTTTTCTTGTTTTATTTTACTTATTTTTATCTCTACTTTTCTGCTTTTTGAACTTTTAGAAACTAATCATTGTAAAGCACTTCCAGCTGCTATCCCTTATGTGACCAGTAATAAGAATAATGAAAATTATTATTATTATTATTATTATTATTATTATTATTATTATTATTATTATTAGGGCCAGATATCACTTACCAAAACTGTGAGTATCTGACGATACTGATACCAATCTGATTCATCTTTTCCCCTCATCAACAACTAATCTGTTAATAACACATCTTTCTAATTCCCAAACGGCTTCCTCTAGGGGGCACTCAGTAAGTTATAAAGCATGTTATACTGTGTTTGTCTATATTTTAAGAGCACTATGTAGGGAGCAGGGAGTCGTTTGGGACGCAGCCCTGCATCTGTGATACTCCTGTCCTCAGGAGTAATTCAGCATTATTTTCCGATATCCCAACCAGTGGTGGTAATTGTAATAGAAGTAGTAGTAGTACTAACTTTTTTTCAATTTGATCAATTTGAATGTGGCTGAAAAGTGTGGACTTATAACTTTGTCATTAAATTAGCCAAATAGTATGACTAATGTAGCCAACAAGTTATTTTAACCAGATAATAAGCTATTGTAGCCAACAACATTATATGTTCATCCAGACTAATTCTACACTACATTTCATCACTTTAGACCAATAGGAAGAAACTGTGTTTCATCCACGCCCCCCCCCTCGCTTGACAAGAAGTGGTTAATATATTATTAAATCTAGTGAAGCATTAGTGAATCAGCTCTAATAAAAACATTCATAAAGATGCTTTTTCGCTGATTAGTTAAAGATCTCTGTGGTCCACTCCAGCAGGCCTGCGGGTCTGAACACATTCACAGCGGGTCAAAATGATTTTGCACAAATGAATATGATTGATTTGGGGTTTTAATGGGCTTCCTTCAGAACAGAGACGCATATTTCAAATTGCACAACAAAGTGCAAGTCAGCGTCTGGTACAGTAGCAGTCACTACGAAACACAATGTGTTTAACCCTACCTTAATTTAGCCCTGAAAATACACCAAAGCCCTTCATTTAAATGTTAATTGTGACTGTTAATTTGTGAAACTGACCCCTTAATTTTACCTTAAAATTAGATTTAAGGCATGTGTGTAACCCCCTTAATCTCAAATTTAAGGCGTTAATTCAGGAGGTTCTACTATTTAAGTGGTAAGTTTGAAAAAGTAAGGGGAAATTCAGTAGTTTTACCCCTTAATCAGCCTCAATCTGTGCAATTTTTCTTCATTTCCTGAATGGGAAATAAAGGTCAAATATTAAGGTAATTTTAAGGGATAAAATGAAGGCGGTTGGTTTTGTAGTGAGTATGAGCTGTATTTTTTTTCTCCCTTTCATGCTTTTGAGGGAGTTTAAATGAGCAGCCATGCGGAAGACAAGCTTATCTAATGGTGCTCGTGTAGGAAGGCATTTTCCCTTCAACTTCAATTATTCACCACAAACTGAGCCACGTCTTAGAGCTGCGAACGAACTCCCAGCCTAATTTGAGACAAGAAAAAACATGCCAGGCCTGGATGTAGAAATTGAGGTGAAGTCATGTTGCACTGCTTCACTGATGGCCACTCTTGCTGAACGATAATGAACTAAAATCATGGGAGAGAAATCTTTGGTGGCATCTTTAAGGTGATGTCTTTCACAATGGCTGAAATACACTAGACTGTAGTTACACACTTGTTATACACTTGCAGCAGGTGTAGTTATTGTTGGCAACTAGCATGCTATTGAAGCCAGTGTTTTTTTGTTTGATTGTTTTAAAGGGACAGTGTACATTAATCAACACACTCACACCAGACTTAGCCATCAGGCCAATTTACATCCACAGTCCCTGACAGGTTGATATTATTTAAAAAAGAGGAAAACACAAACAATTCACATAACATACATTAACATTCATTCTACAAAGTGAGCATGCTACTGTAGCCATCTAGCCATCCACTGGAGAGTGTGTTGGGAGGATTATGCTGAGCAGAGACTGAGTGTGTTGGTTCAGATGTGCTGAGGAGAGACTGAGTGTGTTGGTTCAGATGTGCTGAGGAGAGACTCTGAGTGTGTTGGGAGGAGGATGCCGAGGAGAGACTCTGAGTGTGTTGGGAGGAGGATGCTGAGGAGAGACTCTGAGTGTGTTGGGAGGAGGATGTTGAGGA
>JBBPCY010072657.1:0-10867 GCA_037974405.1 Brachyalestes nurse
AACTGTGGGACCTTATATAGACAGGTGTGTGCCTTTCCAAATCATGTCCAATCAACTGAATTTACCACAGGTGGACTTCAATTAAGCTGTAGAAACATCTCAAGGATGATCAGGGGAAACAGGATGCACCTGAGCTCAATTTTGTGCTTCATGGCAAAAGCTGTGAATACTTATGTACATGTGATTTTTCAGTTTTTTTGTTTTTAATAAATTTGCAAAAACCACAAGTAAACTTTTTCACATTGTTATTATGGGGTGTTGTGTGTAGAATTCTGAGGAAAAAAATGAATTAAATCCATTTTGGAATAAGGCTGGAACATAACAAAATGTGGAAAAAGTAATGCGCTGTGAATTCGTTCCGGACGCACTGTATATGAATATACAAACCCCCGTAAATGCTGTAAATATGCGCAGTAGAGGGGACATAGACCCTAATTTTCTTTTTACCTATCCTACCTGTCCACTGTAGGTTCTTTTATGCCAAATCAGTGCAATTATCAATCCAGCCTGTGATGCAGCTGTTTAGGCAGCTCTCTTTAGTTCTTCTGTGGTGAACAAAGTGGTGAAGGTAGGAGGGGAGATGGGATCTCTTCAGTCACTTCAGTAAATAGAGGTGCTCCTGGGTTCTTTGGGCAATGGAGGTGGTATAGAGGGTCCATATTAGAATCTCTGTTATGCAAACACCAATAAACCTGGTGAACTGGATAGTCTCCACAGTGGATCCTTTTTTCATCTTTTTTCATTTTGTCCACATTGTGAGGTTGTTGGTTCAGGACTAGTTAATGATGTCTTGTTGTTCCCACTGATCAGAATCACTACAATCATGTTTTCAGCAACATTAATGCATAGTGGTGGGTCAGCAACATGAACAGCAGTAGACTGGGCACAGAGCCCTGGGGGGCCCTGGGCTCTGCGGGGTGGAGCTGGAGATGCTTTTGATCCTGACCAAGGTCTTCCCCCTGCAGCAGGACTGAGGATCCTCTTGCAGAGGGGTGTGTTCAAGCTTAGCAGTCTTAGCTTTCCTATCAAATGCTGAGGAATGGTGTTGAATGATTAACTTTATAAACAATATTCTTACATAAGTGTCCTTTTTAAATGACATTTTGCAAACTGCATTTCCCCATATTTGTTGATTTTAACAAGCTGTCATGAGTACTGATGGAGCACTGGAGCTAAAAACCAGACTCTGTGATCCAAAATGAGACATGACTTTCTTTGCATTCTTGTTCTATAAATATTAACTGTGCAATCTTCCTTTAAACCAAACAATGTTCATAGAACTACGTATTAATGGCTGTGCTGTTGTTGCTCCTTGATACATACATTATACAAAAATAAGGTTTACAGTTGGGCAGATCTAACTTACTTGTTCCAGATGTGGCGTAATAAGACAGTGCCAGGTTTAAAGTCACTGAGCTCTTCAGGACGATTCATTTTACTGTCAGTGTTTGTCAATGAAGATTCCATGGCTAAGTTTTTGCCACATACAATGTACAAAAATGTATCATCCCCATGTGATCCAATGAATTGTTGTGGAAAGTTGGGAGAGGCACATACCCAGGTGTCACGGTTCTGCCTAGCAGCCACCAGGGGCTGCTATTGTTTTCGTTTTGTTATTGTGCCTTTGGTTAGCACACACCTCAGTTTCATTCTGTCCCAGCTGTCTTGTGTTTTGTTAATGAGTGCCTTTCAGTTCCCTGTGTATTTAAGTTCCTTAGTTTCAATAGGTTGTTGTTCCATTCTCCCTCACATTAAGCCTCTGTTGTGTGTGCGTCTGTTGGTTTGGTTTTGTGAACAGCATTGGCCCTCGTGCCTTTTGTTTTGGTTTAAAACTCATTGTTTTTTTTAAATAGAGTACCCTCAAGGATGAAAAGAGTGTGCATCAGTGCCTCGTGCTTAGATGTGCCACGGCAAGCCGTGACACCCAGGTGTGCATGTGAAGCAGTTCTCTTTGTTCTAACAGAAACTGGGTTTCCATGTGGGGATGCCACAAAAGTTCAAGGGCCATAAATAAGTTCTACATCAAATCATAAGACGTAGGAGTTCAAAGGCAATTTTTTATCATTTTTAATTTATTACAATTAAATCTGTCAAAAAATATTAAAATAGATTTATAATAGATTTATAGATATAAATCTAAATTTAAATCTATTATGCAAAATGAGAGGGAACTGACATTGAGTATCCTCGCTGTTTCCCACAGGCTTTTACATCTTTGTGTTCCACTGTGCTGCGAAGAAAGAAATTAGAAATTACTGGATGAGACCCCTGTGTGGTGAAAAAATCATGCTGAAGAAGATGCCAGGTTAGTTCTCCAGTGGCTTGCTCACTAGCCGTGTGTTGCTTTAACTTCGTTTTGAAACATCTACAAATCTACAAATTTATATGCACAAAGTCACCCATTTGATATGTGTACATGCACAAGATTCTGCAAATTCTTCAGTGCATCCATGTTTTGTGAATTATTGGACTGTTTTGTCTGCTATAAGTGCTAAGCATGTATTCTTTGATGCTTAGTGTGAAGCTTTAGCTTAGTGTTTCTAAACAAATGTTCTGTTCATAAAAACTGAGGCAATTGCACGGTGTTTCTTGCATAATGTTCTTGCTGAGCTTATCCTTGTGCTCAAACACTCTCCTGTTTAAACGTCTCTAGCAGTTACTGCCATCTATGATGCAAAAGTGAAACAGCCCAATAGTCCACAGGATCTGTATCTACTCAGCCTTACTGCTGCACTTGCATGTATATGTACTGAATAGGAGTTTGCTCTGTTGTATTTTGCAGAAAGAGCTTATGGGTACCTGAGTAGCTTTACCGCCTCAATCTTCTCATTCAAGTCTTCCTCAACATTGGATAAAACGGTCCCCGTGTCAAAATGTGACGAATCCCCCAGCATCAGTGAGTACTTTTGTATATACATAGTCCCTTTAACTCATTGATGGCAGTTGCTTAATATATTATTTTACTCTCAAGGATTTAGTTTACATTGTATTGTAATTCACCTGTAAAACCCCTTTTTTAATGTACTTGTTTTATCATCCAAATATATATATAGAAAAAGAAAATTATAATATTAAATGCACCATTACCTTGGTTTTGAGTTATTTTTGTAGTAATTGTGCAGAACATGTGCTGAAATGTATTCCATGTAAGTTCTGTTTTACTTTGCAAAAACTATTGCTACTCTACTTAATGAACCACACTGTAACAGTCTATCCCCTTCTCCAGTCAAGAATGGCAAGCACACGCACCAGGGATAATTAAAGTGCTCCATGTCTTTTATTTTAAATCAAAACAAAACAAAACAGGCTTGAGAGCCACAACCGAGAACTAAAGTTTCAAGTACATGAGACCAGAGAAAACCAACTCAATGTGAGGATTGACTGACGACACATTGTCGGTCCTAACCAAACTAAATACAAACCCTCCAACCCCAAAACCCAATCATCAAACACATACACTCACTCCTGAGTACACCGGCAGCTAAAACTTATAACAAGACTAAACTCAAACCTGGTGTACTCAGAATGTCAAAAAATAAAAGTCACAAACAACACAAAAAACCCAAATTAAACAAATGCGACGCCTGGTAGCCGCTATCGAGACCTGACACACACTCATTTCAGGATGCTGCTTTTAATCCAGTTTAAGATATTCCTGACTTTTAAGATAACCAAATTTTCCACATGTATTTCTTTGATGAAATACAAGGCTGGAGTTTTAGGTTAAAAGCTACTGAGAGGTCAAGCATTACCAAATACCAAAACCCAAGACATGAGAAAGTCACAATGACTTTATTCTCTTAATTCACCAACTAGTCCTTAAGTCTTAAACTGTAAATAAAAGGATTAAACCAATAAATTAAGGCTCATAATTACAAAAATGTAAACAATGAGTATTGTAATGTTTGAAAGCATTAAAAATGCTGTACTAATCTGTACTACATGTCTACTTACAACTTAAACGTATAACAAAACCAGTTAAAATTCGAAAGATGTATCTCAAAATGGAAGCCGGATAAAATAATTTGTCTCAGCACAGCTACTTTCGTTTAAATGTGTGTACAATACTTTTAAGAGGTGCACTGCAATACAGTCATACCACAGAAACGTAAAAAAAAAGTAATTCAACTGCACACCAGTCTGTGCCCCTTTCACTAGACTGCCATCGCAACATCCAAAGTGAGGCTGATGTGGGATATTTGGAATCAGGTTGTATGGATGGAGCATGGTAAAAGAATTGTTCAAAAGCAAGAATTGGCATATGTGGTACCTGTTTTCAGTTTTCACTGCGCAAATGCGTACCTAATTTGAGTAACTTCATACTGGATATCTAAGTACCACCACTCAGAAAAGGAAAACCTTAAAAAGAAAAATAATGATGACGTTAAAATATGGTTCCTGCTGGTCCGCAGAGCCTCGCTGACTGAATTTTACACCAATCAAAATTCAGTCAGAGCAGGTCTGATATCAGTGCTTCTGTATCTGTGTGGCCTGCCCCGCCCCCTCGACTTCACAAGTCCCTCTGTTTCTGCAGGTCACCCATGTCCTTGACAATGTGTCCTTGGCAGTGCACTCAAATTTCATAGTAGTGAAATATTATGTATTTTTGACTTATTGTGAGATATAATGTATATTTACTGATATTTTAGCAAAACTGAAAGTTCACTTAACACATAGAATCTGACTTTTACTGAACTGTTTTCTCAATTTTCATGTGATGAAAGTAATTACTGAAGAGTAATTTCAATATTAAAATACTGGCACCTTGAATGATTTAAGGACCACTCAATGATCCACACACACCCCTAATATTTGTAGCATTATATACAAATAGAAATATTGAAATTTTTCAAAAGATTCTGCTTTCACCATCCTCCATCTCTACAATCTCCAGGATTTCCCCACCTCAGCCTTGCTTTGAATAACAAGACAGCGATTCTGTGAAATGAGTCCTGTGAACTTTCACCGTGCTAATAATTGCTTAACAAACGAACCATTACTACTCACCCAGAAAAGTTCTTCAACACACATGTTTCACTTTACAGTGTGGATCTAGACACACCAACCGTTTTTAAGGTGAAGAAATTTTAATTAAATGCATTCAAAATATTGATCATGTAACGTTGCACTCATTCACAAGCATAAATGTTATTCCACACACATAGCAAAAACACTGTGGAAATCTGAAAATTGAAAGTGTTTAGTGGAATGAGGCACAGTGCTGTTATGTCTTGTTACGGCCGCCAGGAGTCACTGCTGGTTTAAGGGGGTCTTTGTGTGGGTTGTGTTTTGGGTCTTTAATTTTGAAAATGTTTTCACTGGGTGTTTATCACAGCTGTTTTGTGTTAGTATTGTGGTTTTCAGCTGCTTTGCATTTCTGTTTAGTATTGCCTATTGGCTAGGGGGTGTGGAGTTCATGTATTTAAGTTACTTTTGGACCGAACTGCGTGTGGAAACGTGACAGATGGACCGGCCCTCCAAACCCCACGGGCATCCAGCAAGCAGGAAGTAAGTCGGCTCCGAAGGAACTCGTCCTTGGGGGCCTGGATTACTGCCCCGCTGCTACAAGGAGATGAGGAGTTTGCCAGGAGTGAGGCGAACAGGAACCAGCTCGGAGATGAGCCGGCGAGGGCGAGCCGGTTTACAATGGATGAACTGTTGTGTGGTGGGGAGTCGGGGGACCAAGGGGAGGACCTGGGTTTCTGGTGGGATGGGTGGCTCAACGGATCCGCAATTATAGACCAGGAGCGAATTGTGAATCCCCTCGTCCTTGACTCGTCCACTGGGCCAGCGAGCCTCACTCCGAGAACGCTTGGACCTGGGGCAAACAAGAGTCGGAGGCAGGGCTCCAGCCCTCAGCGCAGCGGGAAGCACCTTGATCACGATCCTGACTAGCTCCTTACGTCAGGGGGCCGGATCAAGCAGCTGAAAGTCCAAGGACTCTCCGTGCATTGGCCAGTTGTGCGCTGCCCTGGTTGCAGGAGAGAATGAGCCCTGCCCCTGATGCAGCACGAGAGGCCGAGGCGGCGGCAGCAGCAGCAGCATGAGAGGCCAGCTTCCCGTGCCATTTCCTCGCCAGCGGATACCTCCAGTGCGTGCTCCCCGGAGAAAACCAGAACCACCAAAGCCTGCCCCTAGACTGCACCCACCAGCGCTAGGTAGCGTAGTTGGGATTAGTGTAGGGGTGAAACTTAGCAGGCTGGAGCCAGTAGACATTCTTGGGAGATTCTTTAGAAGGGTTATTAGTACCATTACAGCCAGCCCAAAGTAGCGTGCCTGTAGTCAGAAAAGGCATCCCAAAGCCGGTGGATTTACTAGGTCCTATTGAGGAGCCCGTATGCTCGTTAGCCTTGCCACTGAAGCCTCAGTTAGCATTGCCATTGAAGCCTCAGTTAGCCTTGCCATTGAAGCCTCAGTTAGCCTTGCCATTGAAGCCTCATTTAGCCTTGCCATTGAAGCCTCAGTTAGCCTCAGTTAGCTCCACAGGGAGTGGAGATGGGACAGGAAACTTGGGGATGACATTCTTGACCGGAAACTGGAGCACAACAACTGGAATTGGGATAATGGGGGTGATAGGAAAAACAGTAGGGATTGGCACACCAACTTAAGTTGACATACTGGGAGACATGGGGATAATTATTGGAACATAAACTTAAACGGAGTTGAGATTCGATGTCAAGGTCAGGCTGGAGCTGCATCCTGGGCTCTGTAACTAAGGTATAATCAATCTGGCAACAAGTTACCAGAAGACCAGGAGGCTGGTGATGAGAGTCCACAATATGAGGAGACCAGCAATGAGGGACCAAAAGACAAGGAAGACATTAAAGATGAGGAGGCCGGCCATGCAGCAGACTGGGAGGCTAGTGGCCAGAGAAAAAGCCTTTCTTGGAGCAGCAGGTGGCACAGAAGGTGCTGGCCAAGTGCTCTCTGGAACACAATAGGGGGGATCTAGCGATGGTTTGGGTATTGTGGACGACCCCAGGACCCCAGGACTCACTGAACTAGCGTAGGGTCAGGCAATGAGTCCAAGGATTTCATCCTAATATCTAATGGCAGTCAGGGTGCCATTGTCTAGCCTGTAGAGGTCTATCCATCCCTCCATGTTACAGGCAGCATAACGTTCTCCTCAGCTCCTCCAGATCCATTCATGTCTGTGAAATGTGCTCAGGGTGAACCAGCTCTCAAAAGCACTGGGCGCCAGTGGTGGACCTGCCAATTCTGGTGTTTTTTGGCTAATCAAGCTCCACAGTGCCGAGCCATGTTCAAAACTAATGAAAAAATAGCCAGAAAAGGAGGGAAAAATGTTAATTTCATTGACACCCTCTGCTACTTGACCAGATCAATATCCATGTAGTTTAAGTGACTTGATGCTACACTTTGATTAAAAAGTGTCCTCATTTTTTGAGCATTGTACATATACAAATATACTTTATTCTTTTGTTCTGTCTACTTTCAACCCGAACTCTCGACATTTCTTGCAGCCATCACAATATACAATGCAATCAAAATACGTGCTGTGATCACACTTTATGGCTTTTTTTCATGCTAGAACAACGCTTCACTTTTTTGTGCTAGGACAACGCTTCACTACCCTGTATTTTAATGCGCACTGCATAACACCATCAGTATCTGCCCTAACTGGTGACTAAGGTTTAGAGACTTTCCCCGTCTCACGGCATTTCAACATGTTTCAACCGCTTTGCAAACAAAAAAACATACGGAATCAACTCATTATTTCTCTCCTAGCATGAAAAAAATCCCTAAAGCGTGATCGCTTTACAAAAACTTGTGAGACTGGGCTCCTACTTTGCTGCTGTAACAGTAAAATTTCCCACTCATGGGACTAATAAAGGGTTTTCTTGTCTTGACTTGTCTTGTCTTATTGCTGCTCTCCCCTGCCTGGCTCGGTCACCACCATCCTCTAAATAATGTACATACACACAACAAAAAGTCATACATCCTCACTTGTTGCATCCAAGGTTGTTTCATCTGTGACATGTTGTAAAGAGGACTTGAAATGGACACACTTGCAAATGAGGATTTTCATTAACCAAGAGAATAAAAGTATTAACCTAAAAACAATAAAAAACAAAATATACAAGAAACAGACTAATCAGGATGAACACCTAACTCCTTTCATTGTTTCTCTGCATAGTTTTGTGTGGTACCTGTGCTGTCTGATCAGCTTGGAGGGTGTTGAAAAAACAAAGTGTCATTTTATTTGGCTTTCTATGTATGACCCTTCTTTATTATACTAGGGTAATGTAACACAAGCTTTTTTATTTGTGTCTGTACTTGTAGGTGCCCTGCATTCTGACCGGACGATCACGGAAAAACCAACTTCAAACACTGTACAGTAATTAGTTGTTAACTCCTGTTAATAGTCAAGTTTAAGTCTTATCTGATCAAAGTGAGCCGATTTTATTTGTTGGTCCAGCCAGCACATCCCAAGGGTTTAATTAAGTTTTTGCCACCATTTATAAGATTTAGATTTGTACCAGATTGGAGTTGGAGTTATTACTGTATATGAAACCTGAACGCAATCCAATTTTAGAGCTTTACTTTGTTATTAAGTATTTGAGTTAACAGAAAATGTCCTGCTGTGTTAATTTCGTACATGTAATACACTCACAGTGTTTATTATCAGTGTATTTTTGTGGTATTGATGATCACAACTAATTGTACCCTGCAACTGCCTTCTGTGTAAAGGATTCTCTCACTACTGTTGTACTCGTGGGAATGCTTAACACACTTAGAGTGAATTTAACAAGATCTGCTGTGACCTTCCATCACCTATACACTTTTTCATAATCTATGCTATCACTGAGGGCTGCATTCATTCACTTTGCTATTTGTAGTTATTCTGAAAAAGAGAGAAAAGACAGATTTCTTGTACAAATTAGAAATTTGCAACAAAAAATGTACTCATTAGAAACAAGCCTGAATCGAGGCTCATGTTGCATGTAAAAAAATGTCCAAATCCATCAGAAAACCCAGTATTTTGTCAGACCTGTTTGCACTTAGGTAATGTAACAGACCTCTACATTCTTATCACTGTCTGGTTTGATCCTCAGGCTTTTTGTACAACCAGTTTATTTCTAAAAATATTTCCTAGGTATAACTGATGGACAAAACATAACTCCAGATGTTGCATTCAGGTCAGAAAAGGTGCATCAGAGTACAGACTAACTTAGGTGACGGTTAAGTTTTACGTATCTAAAAAAATGGACTGACAAACTTTTGATGGGTTAGGAGTTATTTAAATTATTAAATTAACTTATTAAATTTGTTTAGGAAACGTGAATATTGTTTCACACATTTTTTGTACTTTTGTATTTCAACTTTGTTGTTCAATTAAGTATATCAAATAAAATATTGTCCTCATTTATATGTTGTAGTTGTGTAAGTTCCGACACATTTTACATCATCCTATTTGGTTTCATTCACATGTAAACTACCAGCACAACGAAATTTCTGTAACAACAGGAAAGACCTCTGACTTATTATCAGGCTCGAAGAAACGGAACGAAATGAAATCTCTTTGAGCTGAGGGGCGTGGTGTTTAACAAAAGAGCCTGTGTAAGGTGAGAGGACTGCTGAAGATCACTCGCCAGATAAATGTTTTAGCTGTTTTATGCACATGGTCACAGTTTGTGCTTCCATACAGTGAACTACACTGAATGTAGTTCACTGTATGTTAGTTGCACTGAGTTACCTTTCTAAGCAAGGACTTGGGTGCTTGTAAAAGCATATCCTGAAGTGCAGAGGGTCAAAACCTAAGAACAATGACACAAGAACAAACATGCACCAGGTCCTCAGGACATGCTTTTACAAGCATGCCACCAGAAGTGAGCTGCTAAGGCCTATTTGAGAGAAGCTCTCTATTCTCTTTCAGGTTACATCCGAATCACTTCAGATGAACTGATGGCCCTGTATTCTTTACCTGATCCAGGAGATCGAAATAATTTTACAGCTTCAAAATAAACATTTTTCCTGCAATACTACAAAGCGAACTTGCTGTGTAAAAGCAGTAGAAGTAAAAAGAATTAATAAATGAATAACTTTTTTTATACCTATGTTACATCCCAGGAAAAAAGACTCAACTTCTTTCCCACCAGCTTTTTGTGATTAGTGGTGTTTTTGGCATGTATTATTGTTTTAGAGCCATGACATGCTGTATACTAAGAGTAGTGCTGAAAGTTAGAGTTTTAGTGAGTTGATCAGAGGCCCAGTTTTCTTTTGGCAGCCAGAGAAAGCTGTCTCTGGAAAGTTAGTAAGCTACTTCTCATGCGTTCGTAAACATCAATAAATTTTGCTCCACCACTTTTGAAGGTGTGGTTCCACCCCATGCTACATTCTCTTACACAGTGCTAACTAGGAAATGCATGCTTATCTCATCAGGAAAAAGTCTAAAATTCTCATCAGGAAAAAGAGGGGAGTTTCAAGGTTAATTTAAATATTGGCCAGACAAGGGATTCACTGTGTGACACAGACATTAAAAAAGAGTGGCCTATGGGTATGTAGGTTATTATAGGTAAAACAGGGGAACATACTTTTGAATAAGTAAACTTTAAAGTTTATCACTGCTACTGTTTACTGCCCCCTATCCTACATTTTCATGTATTTTATGTATTTTCTTTGTGGTCCAATTCTGACATGATACATGTGGTTCATGTACCAAAAAACAGCTGTAATTCATTTTTAAGTCCAGCAGTCCAGGGACTGTATTACCTTAGAAGCTACTGTTGTTCATGGTTGTTTCATGTCAATGGATGCCATAAATCAGAGGTTCCCAAACTGTGAGGCGCGCCCCCCCTGGGGGGCGCCAAAAAATTTGCAGGGGGGCGCGGAAGGTTGATTCAAAAGA
>JBBPCY010072658.1:0-10867 GCA_037974405.1 Brachyalestes nurse
CTTCGAGCTCCTATCAGCAGTCTTGTGTTATTGTTTTGGCAAGGAGCTGCCTCATTGGTGCCCGTCCCCAAGCCCCGCCCCAAAAAAGTCCCGCCCCAAGCCCCGCCCCCAGCCACCGCTGATTCGTCCAAACATTTACAGCGCAAAAATCCTACATTTAGAGTCGCCATTTGTAAGCATTGCCATTCAAAGACTTGAGACTTGACTTGACATTGCCACTCAGAGACTTGAGACTTGACTTGGACTCGAGCACAAAGACTTGCCTTGGACTTGGTAAAAATGACTTGTGAACATCTCTGGTTTAAACAGGTGTGTCCCAATACTTTTGTCCATATAGTTCAGTTTAAACAGGTGTGTCTGTTGGGGCGTGGCCTAAGGTCTCATATGAAGTTTCATAAGGCTTGGTCACTGTATTGAGCCTGAAACTGCATTCATTTCAATGGGGTTAAAAATGAATGCAAGTGAATGGGGGGAAAGGGATAAGCGAAAGACAAGGAAAAGGATGCAGGTCATCACCGACCACGTTTGAGTGTCGGGGAAGTTGGCCTGAGGTATCCCATGAAGTTTGGTGGGTTTTGAACAAAGTGTGTCCGAGCAAGACTATCTGAAAGTTGAGCCATATTCATTCCCTATGGGAATTTTTTTGCCAGAAAAACGAGAATAACAAATGAACGACAAGATGTACCATTAAACTGTGAACACGCACGCTATTTCAGATTGATCCCGACATGTCAGAGTTGGAACGGTGTCTCTATCTCGAAAGCGGGCCAAAAAACGGGTGAATAGAATAAAAATAAAGATAAAACTCTGCAAGTGGCTACATACAAGAAAACAAGAATGTAGTGCCGAAAATCCACAGGAGAAGAACAAACTAATTTTTGCAGTTCTAGATGGGGGCCAGCGTAGGCCAGGGCTCCTGTAGAATTGTTATGGCCCCTGCACTGAACAGCCAATGCTTTAAATATTAATTTCTTATCGCGACATGCACTGGCTCGAAGAACGGAATTAACGCTACGTGTGTTCTAGGACTGCTTAAGTGTGCTACACACACACGCTGTTATCTGCGACCTGAAGACCAGCAGTGCTGACAGCTGGAGCCCTAAATGAAAAGTGGCGTTTCTCAAGGAGTCACAATCGCAGAATTATCTTCTTGTAGTGTTGCAGCCAAGTGCACATACAAATGCTTTATGGGACAGTATGTGAATTTCTTTTTTCTTTCTAATTTTCCCCCTTACTGGAGTGAGATGATGAGAGTGTGATTTAAAATAGGGTGACCAGATTTGGGTGAAAAAGAGGACACTTTGCGCAGAGTTTTTTTACTAGCTCGACCGTGGTTCCGGAGGTGGGGTAGTTGCAGGATGGGGCAGAGTACCGAGGCTCAGCCATGTTTCCGGGGGGGGATATACGCATCTCGGGTTGACAGCCGTGGTCCGGGGGGTTGATATGTTTTATGTGCATCTTGGCCGCATCTCGGGCCAACGAATGTTTAGGCAGTTTAAAATCCCAGACGATTAAAAAATTCCGTCTGGACGCCGGACGCAGGTCTCAAAAAGAGGACATGTCTGGGAAAAAGAGGACGTCTGGTCACAGTGTGACTTCATGCTGTGAAAAATAACTGTAATGAAAATAAATGAAAAGCTAAATATAAAATAAAGTATACAAAATAAAATATGGACCTGTTTTGCCGTTATATGTGCCCCCCTAAAAACATACTGGCCCCACCTTGGCCTCCCTGGTAATTTTGGTCTAGAACCGCCACTGGCGGTCGCAAAATAATAACATGGTAATAACATGGTCGTCATCCACGAAATTTCAATTTCCAAAAAATATTCAAGGACTTTCAAGAACAGTGTCTTTTTATGCCTGTTTTCAAAAACTTTCCAGGGCCTTCAACTTATTTGTTCAGATTCACAAACTTCCAAGAATTTCAAGGACGCGTGGGAACACCTCCTACTGGCGGTTCAACGGTACTGGCCAGCCATTTAAGGTGGGACGGAATCTACGAATAAGTAGCTGGCGAATAAGAAGCCAACCTCAGCCTCGTTTTTCTTTCCGTGTCTCTTTTCCTCACGTGTCTCCTTTCCTCGCGACTCCTGGCTCCCTCCTGTAATTTTTCTTTTAATCTGTTGCTGCCAACTGGGGTGGCAGCAGGGGTGGCAAGGCTTTCTTTTAGGGTGGCATTTCCACCCACGGGTATGCACATGTTGGCCACATCTTGGCCGAGGAATACAGGCCCGTGGTTCCAAGGGCAGGGGGTGGTGATTTGCGCATCTCGAGCTAACGGGCGTTAGCCCGAGATGCATGGAATGCATGGAATTACCGAATGCATGGAATTACCGAAATTAGAGAGGGGATAGTCTAACATGGAATACCGCCGTGTAATCCATTTATTTCAACAAAGTACCTGTATTCTATTTACCACCAATTTAAACGGTAACTGTAACGGAATACAGTTACTAATAATGTGTATGCTAAATACGTAACGCTGGTACATGAATTCCGTTACTGTCACGCTTGGCTGGGGGTTAGACACACTTGCAGGAGACAGGCTGTGGTTAGATAAGGTTTCTTTATTTTTTTCCTTTTCTTTTGAAGCAAACACAAATGGAGTCTCAGAAGTCTATCCCTCTGGAGCACTGAAACCAAAACATGGGAATGAGATTCTGCTACAGAATCAAAACCTTTCTTCTTGAAAAAGCTAGGACCGTGCGTACCACGCTCCGTGGAGCCGTCCTGATGCGGCTTCTGAACTGTCACACCTGCAAGCACATATAAGGAAAGTGCTTCGTATACCTGAGCTGGGCTCAGCTTCAGTCTCTCTCTCGCACGCCAGTTGGAGAGGAAAGGTGCCACCCGTGCAAACCCTTCCAACTTCTTTTCTCCTGCAGGGACTGGATGATAATACTCGGTAGTCAGCTTGCACCGCACAAAACCCTGACTAATGAATGGGGTGACCACACAACGATCCTGGAGCACGGCTGGCTATTTAACATACACTCATGCACCCACACAGCCAATCACACAACACAGACAATCACTTGACAAATCAACGTAACTCAAAGCAAAACATTAGACAGGTAGACATGTCGTTAGGTACCTGGCAACCCAGCACAGGCTCTAATAAGGCCCCATTATTCACACCTGGGTTGCCCAAGTGCCCAACGACCAAACACACCTTAACCCACAATGTATACTTCGTGCCCAGAGCCCTTTAATATTCGGGCGAAAGACTTCGTTGAGGGCATGACCGAGTGGGCACCGACATGACAGTTACTCCCCAACACTGTATATTATATATATACATATATAATATATATATATATAGAGAGAGAGAGATAGATAGATAGATAGTTACTGTGCAAAAAAAGTTTTATGCTCCTTTTCAAACCATTGAAATGGGCTTTTTCTTCAGTAGTGATGGGCAACCATTCGGATAATAAAGTTAGTTTTGGACAGTGTCTACTATTTGTTTCTGCCTCTCATTTCCTGTTATTTATGAGTTAGACCCTTAAGTTCAAGTTAACTAGCTGTCCTGCTTTTGTGCTGTTTTAATCTCCCTTCCTTGTCTGATGTGTAACATGTTGCCATCTAGTGTAGTAAAATAATAACTGTTCTTTCCTCCTAACACCAGAATGGGCATCACAATGAAATAATCATTTTACTCAAAATACCACAAGGTAAATTAGCCATAAAGTAATGTTTGGTTTTGATGTATATTTTTGCATTCATCTGCTTCAAAGATCATCCTGAGATGAGTCTTGCACAGCCCCTGTGTACCTGTGCCTGGATAGGGCCATACTCCATCTGCTCCCCGTCTACAGTGATGACTCCAGGCTGCGTGATTGGCTCCAACCTCAGTGCCCGGACACGGCGGTACACCAGGTGTGGGCAATCACTGGCCAGATGTGTCCCTTTCTCCATGGCCAGGAAGAGCCTGAGGAGAGCTGGCCGCGACACACCAGCCGTGATGTAGAACAAGTGAATGTGGCCATCGCCTGGCCGGGCATCCGGTGCCACCATCAGGTCCTCGGCCAGATGAGAATGGCACGTGGCCAGAACCAGGACGAAGTCTTGATCCTCCACTACCATCCAGTCTGTGGGTACCGGCTCCCCAAGAGGGGTCATAAGGTCTTCAACCAGCCCATGCTCCTTCGGTTCAGTTCCTGTGAGGGGGTGGTGTTGTAGAGTGAGTTATGGAATATGTTTTATTTTTTCTGTTTGGAAGGGGACTATGTGAGTGTGGTGGGTATAAACAGCGCTTTTAACTGTTCTGAAGCAGCAAAGACTTAAATTTGTACATAGGTCAAATTATAAGGTGAAGATTTAATATGTATGTTTGTGGATTCTTACAGTAAAACCGAGAGAAATTTGATACAATTAGGTAAATTGTTTCACTTACTTTTTTATCACAAATGTAACTGGATTACCTATTTTATCTGAAATATTTATTTTTGGTAAAAATAATTATTCTTCTGAATCAGCGAATCGCGAAACACTAATGCACTTTTAACCCCCCTCATTTCTGCAGGTCTATCCTTTCAACCCCAGCAAATGAAGTTTGGACTGGGCTCTTACTTGGTACTGGACATTGAGGGCTTTTCTGTCGCTGTGTGTTTGACACACATGGGATGGAGGAGCAGAATGAGGAAGGAGGGAGTGAAGGAAGGGAGGAGGTGTCTGTGGACTCTTCTGTAGCCTGCAGGAAAGCCAGTCTGCCCCTGTAGGTCCGTAAGGATGCCAGACGGACCAAAGCGCCTACCAGGAAGCGCACAGCCCCCACGGGACGATACTTCTCGCTCTCAATATCCACATCAGCCACAAAGCCCCAGGCCAGAGAGAGGAAGGAAAAAATCTGCAGGCCGGAGGAGAGACGCACAGACAGAAGGTCAAGAGGACAAACCAGACCCTTACACAGCACAAAACCACAGCTCAGCAGCAGATCTTCACCAAACACCGGCCCTGTCCTGAAACACAAAACACACACACACACACACACACACACACACACACATTATTTACTACAGTGAAAACATACACCAACTGACTATCTGAATGTACCTATATGTAATTTTAATATGTTCCACAGGTGCCTTTTTATAATAACGTAGCCTGTTTATGTAAGTATAAAGCAATCAAAAAGTAAAGATTTACCCTTTAGGTGTTAAAAAAAATTCAACCTTTCTTAACAATGTCAGGTTCATTGTAGCCCTGTACATCTCTCATTTTCTTATAAAGTTAGATCACTGCCCATCTAAATGACAATTATGTCATCTTGATTATCATTCAAAATCAGGTTTGATTATCCTTAAGGAGGAACTCTCAGCAGACACTTTTCTTGTCACTTTTGTGTGAATAACTGAAGAATGAAACTGGTATAAACTCACACCATGTGTGCAGTCATAAACTGCTAAAGGAGCCAGGTGTAGACTGACTAGCTTGGCAAATCACTTACAAGTTCCTCTAGTTATATTGCGAATTAGGCTTAAAGTTAAATATTTAGTGAAGGATTTCAGGTAAAACTGCAACAAAGTAAGAAAAAATGTACATTAACTGTTATAATCTTAAATGTAAACATTCAAGCTAGAGCTGTCAAATATACTTGACCAGTTTCAGAGGAAATATTTTTATGTGGTGTGGTCTGCAGGGGCAGAAAGAAGCTGAATAGGCTGATTCAGCTGGCCAGCTCTGTCCAAGGATGCCCTATGGCCTCTGAATGTTGTGAGTGACAGGAGAATGGTGGCTAAGTAGTCATCCCTGTTGGACAACATTTCCCACCCCATGCAGGAGACTTTGACTGCACTAAGCATCTCCTTCAGTGGCAGGCTGCTGCACCCATGGTGTGCAAAGGAGAGATTCCGAAGGTCTTTCCTTCCAGCTGCTGTCAGACATTACAACCAACATCTTGTAGTTGACCACACACACAAAACACACACATCCAAACACCATGGGCTGATAAGTGGAAGTTTCTCTTGTGTGCCATATTTCTCTTGCAAGTACAATTTATGGGGTGAAATATTACTGTGTCCAATGTGCATTATTACTGTTGTTGTCAATGCCTGCTGCTACCAACCACATACATATATCCAATGTGTATATATATATACATATATAGCTTTATATATACATATTTATATATTTGCACACACGCAAATATCTATATTTATATTTTAGTATTATTTGTACATTATAGTTTTTATATTATATTGTGTTGTATAGCTTTTATTCTAAATAAAAGCACAGCTAACTTAAACCCTTTGTTCCCATTTTTTTCATTGAATCAATTTAATCTTCTCTATATGCCAAAGATAAGACAGTTTGAGAGGCATAAAGTAGTATTTTTGCACCAACAAAGTAAAAGCAAAATATAAAGAAATGAGGGATGGCTCAAGATTTTTAAAAACATATATGTATACCTACATGTAATGTTCCACATGTATTAAGTCAATACCTTTTTGTAAAAAGGTAGCATGGGTATATAAAGTTAAGTAATCAAAAAGTAAAGATTGACCCTTTTCAAGTTAAAAATTTAAATTAAATAAAATAAAACCTTTCTCAACAAAATCAAGACCATTGTGCTGACCTTGTCATCAAGTTAGTACACTTTTGTTCTGAACATATAACACATACACACACACTAAAGCATCATAGAACACCATTAAGCTGCCCGTCTATGAGCGTAGAGAACAACTCTCTGCTATGTCTGTTATCTCACATGATGAATAGCTGTGCTGCTGTTCAAGATGGTGCTTAATTTCCTGTGTCATACGCATAGAAATGACCCTATTACTGCAGTATGCGTGTCAACACACTGCCATACAGCTCGCTGAGTGCTGGCACCAGGCCAAATCCAAGCCAGAATAGAGAGGATTTAGGAGTCCATAAGGAAATGGCATTAACATCACATTTTTATTATGTCTGATCCAACCACCATCACTGTCACACCCCCAACACACCACCTCAGACAACTAATAGATCGCATTCCCCAGAGTTCCAACTCCACCTCTTGGTCATGCCCCCCAACACACCACCTCAGACAACCTATAGATCGCGTACCCCAAAGTTCCAATTCCGCCCCTTGCTCATGCCTACCCAGTCACACATCAGGTACCAATCTCCTATTTAAACCCGGAAGTAACTCCCCTCCTTTGTGCCTTGGTTTTACCCTTTCTTGGGCTTCGCCTTTGGGTTACCCCCTTGCAATGACTTGACCTTCCTAGCGCAAAATTTGCTTGCTGTTATTTTTTGTGTTTACTGATCGCCATCTTGTTATCTGCCTATCCGTGTACTGACCCTGTCCGTTTACTTTTGACCCTTCTTTGCACTGTAGATTATACCCTGTTGGAACCATTGTACATCGATTTTACAATGAACCCCTCTTTACGTTTATCCATCATCTGTGACTGTGCATTGTGTCATACCGTGACATAATCATGTAATTGGGATTTGCTCATAACTAGAGGTGTTTTTGTCATACTAGAGTGTAGAGATGCGCCGATCCGATATTGTGGATCGGTATCAGTCCGATCCTGACCTAAATTACTGGATCGGAAATCGGGAAGGACTAAAAGACGTAATCTGATCCAATAAAAAATGTGGCATAACGTGATTTACGACGTGCATAACGCGAGAAGATGCATCATGTGATAAGAGTTTCTGTTGCGTGTGAGATTTGCCAACATGTCAGCAGTTTGGAGTTTCTTCAGAGTGTCCCAATACTTTTGTCCACCACGGAACGTGCTGCGGCTTTTCTAGGCGGGGCAACCACCAATCTCCGTGAAACTTCACAGTCAGGTAGGGCTCGAGGAGAGCTTTTCAAAAACCAGCCCCCTGCAAAGTAACAGCCAGTTGTAATCGCAGGGCGTCTTACTATACCATGTTCTCTGTGCACAAGGTAGGCCCTTATTATATCATAGTTATGATTTCTGTATTTGTGTGAAGGTAGGCAAAATATATCCGGACATTTTTTGAAAGTATTATTTTTTGCTTACTGTTTAAAAAAAAGACTTGAGTATCGGATTTGTATATCGGTATCGGTATCGGACATAAAAAAGTGGTATCGTGCCATCTTTACTAGAGTGTGTGTAACAGTGCAGTGTGTCTTAGCACTGTACTCAGTGTGTCATTTGAAGCATAAGTCAGGTTATTAAAAAATTGGTTAGGAAATGAAGTAATTTGGTGCCACTTTGCAATAAGACTACCTTTATAAAGGGCTTATAATAATTAACAAGCAGTTATAACAGTTGTATAACATTGATGCAGGCTCACTATTTGGCAATATTTGGTGTTTTAATCATGTTAACAAATACCTAACGAAGTTGACAGGTTGAAGTTATAACTTATTTATTTTAGTACCAGTAATTTTAGTGGTAGCAGCAGATTGTTTTACTTGCTGGAATAAATTAAATGTATTGTTTAACTATTATTTTAAATAATCTAATATTCTTAAAACATCTTAAACCGTAGGGGACATCTGAGGTGCTCACACTTTTGCTGTGTACTCACTGGGTGTAATGATGCACCGATGCAGCCAGCGCATTTCCAGAGCCTCCTGGCAGAATACCAAGTGGAGTGCGAATAGCCTTTTCCCAGTCCTCCCTCTCCCTCAATCCATTGATCACCTGCAGAACACACAAACTCAGTTATTGACTGTTTACATGTATACACACACACACACACACACCTTCAATCAGACCCTTGATTCACACTGAGTTTAATGATCCTTAAAGCAGATCTAAGCATGCAAAGTGTATGAGACACTATTTTTATACTACAGTTTTACAGAAAGTCTTTCAGTCCATACCCTAATACTGAATATTAATCCCGCAGCTTGGAGGGTTTTTTTTTTTTACAGTTTACATTGCTGTGCGAGTTTTTGCTCATGCATTAGCATTCCACACTAAAGCTTGACAATTAATTACTTTGTGTTCTAAATTGTTCTTGTATTTGCTCCAGCTGCACCGTCTGACTGCAGAGCAGCTAAACACATGCTCGTCAGTGAGACGGTGTTCGCCTCGATGCTGGTGACTTTGACTTGTTCAGTAGGATGATTATGTTTGTTATACTGTACAAGCTGTAGTTGCTATGGTTACAGTGCCATAGTAGTCATGAATTAACAAGAGGGAATGAAAAATACATGACAACTACGGTTTATAAAGGCGTGTAATGAAAACAACAGCTTGGCAATGTGATTGTGTTCTTGAGTGTCCTGCACGGTGCTTGCTCCATCAAGTGACTTCCTGACTGACACCTCAGTCCCCTCAAAGGCCTCAACAGTAAAATTTAGATGGGTCTATGGAAAGATCTAAAATGCAAGTGATGTAAAATGTTCGAAATGAGTGCTTAATTGAATTACAAGATGTACTCATTCACTGATTTTGTCTCTTCATAAAATAATCAACTTTTAATCAACTTTGTGTTTATCTATTTCTCAGCTGCTGCCAAACACACACCTCAAACAGCAATCCGTCTCCTGACAGGATGACGATGGCGCTCCACTGAGAGAGGTCAGCATTCCGCACCACCTCACGAGCATGATTTTGATGCTCTGAATACATGAGAGAGAGAGAGAGAGAGAGAGAGAGAGAGATGGATTTGTAGTTTCAGCTATAGAAAAAGTGCTGAGTCAGTATCTGAATGATACATTCCATTACTGATATAACAAACACACACACACACACACACACACACACACACAGAAAGAGAGAGCGAGAGAGAGAGAGGGAGAGAGGAAGGCAGCAGTGGGGAGTGGCTGAAAGACAGACAGATTGACTTTCTTTTCATTATGGAGGGCTGGAAGTGCCAATGTTAAATATATAAATGTGTCAATAATTAAATCATAGTCGTCCCATTGATTTAAATGTAAATCTTCCCAGACCCCCGCGGCTCGTGGATTTTCGAGGTTTCAATGGACTCTAATGGTAAATAAGTCCTACTCGTGAAACAAGTGATTGCCTACTGTGATAGGGTAGTTCGCCGCTTCAAAATGACTGACTTGACATGTGGCCAATCACCGCCTTTGTTTACACTTCGTTCTATTCTCTATACTGAGCACGAGAGACTGAGACTGAAGCTTCATACATAACAAAACGCGTAACATATTATTTACTAGTGTTTATTAATAATTTATTTTTATTTTATATTTTATTATTCGTCTAGGAGTGCACAGAAGGAAGGGCATGAGCTTGTTAGCTTGACCCTTTGCTAGCGAAAAAAAATCCTTGCTGGTATGACAGAGTGATTAACAACTTCACCAAAAAGACCAGGAGGGTGGAATTAATTTATAAGGTGAGAAAGAGGTTAGATTATGTAGTAATTATGTAGGTTAGATTAACAGTAATTATGTAATGTTGAAATAACCATTACTATTACGTGTTAAAATACTTTTTATATTTTTTAGTGATTTAACACTAACTATGAGAAGATTGAGGTAAGAGTAGGAGAGAAGATACATCAGAATGTGAGGCAGCAACAGCAGAACATGGAGGTGAAGTAGGTACTTAGGGCAATGAAGGGATGAAGGGTGGTTTGTTTCACCAAAAATATTGACCAGGAGCCAGCACTGATATATGTGTGTATATATATATATATATATATATATATATATATATATTATATACACACACACTTTAGGGACCGAAACCGAAAACCGAAAATGAGCAAATACTTGGTTGAAAACCAAAAGAAATAAGAAACTGTTACAACATTATGAAAACATTTATTTAGCATTCATACAATGCACAATATAAAATAAAATTTGAAATAAAATAATTGACTTGGCCTTACTCATGATAAGCCTAAAAGCAAGATAGCTGAAATATTATACAATTAAATATCTTCTCTCATTAAACTACTGAATTCAAGTGCATTT
>JBBPCY010072659.1:0-10867 GCA_037974405.1 Brachyalestes nurse
TGTTGGGAGGAGGATGCTGAGGAGAGACTGAGTGTGTTGGGAGGAGGATGCTGAGGAGAGACTGAGTGTGTTGAGAGCAGGATGTTGAGGAGAGACTGTGTGTGTTGGGAGGAGGATGCTGAGGAGAGTGTGTTGTGAGAAGGATGCTGAGAAGAGACTGAGTGTGTTTGGAGAAGGACACAGAGGATGAAGCTGCAGGTAAGAGAAGGGGAAGGTCTAGTAGGAGGTTTATGGAAGTGGTGAGGGAGGACCTGCAGGTAGTTGGTGTAACAGAGGAAGATCCAGAGGACAGAAGGAAATGAAGACTGTTGATCCACTATGGCGACCTCTTATAGGGAGCAGCTGGAGGATGATGGTCAAAATTGTGAAACAATAAGCAGCAACTCTAAGCTCTCTAGAGAGGTCATCCAAAGTGACCCTGTAATATTGGCTATTAAACACCTTGAGATAAAGATGAGGGACTAGAGAGTCTTCTTGTGCATTAACAGCTCACTTCCTGTAGCATGTTTTGTAATGCATGAGTTAAATTTAGGCTTTTGTATCCGATACACCTGAGTAGTTTGAGGTCTTTAGATTTATATTTGCACAGTATAAATTACTGAATTGCAGGTGTGCTTTTACACTTTATTACTGTTTAAACTAATAGCATTTCAGCAGTTTTTGACCTGTAAGTTTTCTCCCTGACTTGATGTCATGTAACACAACCAAAACCACTGACAATTCTTGAATCTGCTCTTAAAATCTTAGTCCAAACTGATTTTTGGCTCAGTAGAGTGGAGCTCCTGCTGGTCAGGGTGTTTCCTCTTGGTATGGTTTCGGTAGGTTCTGTGCAAAATCAAAACATTTGCATCCACACATTTGGGACAGGTTTGGTCAAACTATACCCTTATTTATACTTCTTAATTTGCCCTGTTCTGTATGTCTTATGTCTGTTGCACTGTGTGCACACTGTGGAACCTGAGCTTCACCTTTTGGTCTCTCTGTACACTGTATAGGGTTGAGATGACAAAGTTTTGATATTAGCTCTGAAATCAGGATATAAAATTGTGAATACATTTTCTCCCTTTCAGGCACCGCTCCCGCTCCCGCTCTCGTGAACGCCGCTCCCGCTCCCGCGAACGCAACCGAGGAGGAGGAGGTGGAGGAGGAGGAGGAGGAGGAGGACGAGACCGTGAGCGAAGGAGGTCTCGGGATAGAGAACGCTCTGGAAGATTTTAAAACCCATCCAGCTTTCCTCCACCCTCACACTCTGCTCGCAAATTGTCATCTTCAGCCCTAATGGCAAAAAAATGTAACCCGTGTTACATGTTTTTACATTGAGTTCGACTTTTGTTTTTTGTAGCCCACCCCTTTCCTATCCTTTTTACATACATAGTTTCTCAATAAAAAATCCTTAGTAATTGTACTGTGGCACTGTAATATCTACTCTGAAATCTGGGCAACATTTTATTGTCTTTGATGTTGCCTTTATCTTGTAAACAGCTCCTGTAAGTAAAAATAACTTTTTTTTTATTGTGAGAAACAGTGCTGATCGCCTTGCCTGAATATGTGACAAGTGGATATAGAATGACTGGAACTGGATGTGTTTGTGTCCAACGTAATTGTCTTCGAGGGGCTTTTTTTTGGGTTGTTTGTTCATTTTTTTGTCGATTTAGGAAAAGTATTGTCAAGTTACTGTTATTTTAAAATTTGAGAACCAGAAATGGGCAAAATTAAATTTCTAATCGATCATTGTGGAGGAGTTTTGCTTAAAGATGTTTACAGTGTGTTGCTGGCACAATGAAACAGATGGAAAAAGAGAAGCCTTTTAGGTCTGGGGCTGGTCTTGGTGTGTATAATTCATTTAAAAAAAAGCCTTAGGATGAAGTACATGAAGTCTTTCTATAGGAAAACTTACAGCATACATGTCTGAGCACTTCAGAGTGTAGCTATGATATTAGGCAAGCGAGATGTGTCCCCTCTTACGTTTTAAGCTAATAAAGCCTAAATACAGAGGTGGAAAAACACGGGGAGGTAGTGCTGGATTTCCGAGTTTTCCACTCATTTGTCAGATGTGTTCATCTATTGCACAATAATAACCTCCCATTCTAGGAAGCGCAAAACTAAATGCATGCAGATTCATGCTGCGTACGGTTTCGTGTATGTTTTCTATTACTGTATAGTTTGAGGAAGTGTATAAATGATTTTTAAATTTAAAGGTAGCGCACACAGTTGGGAGTATTTTTGAAGTGTGAAGTGACTCTCATGATCTTGTTTTGTAAGATTTTTTGCTTAATCAGAAAACTTAATCCCAGAGTAAATTGCTTGCGACTTCACCGAGAAAAGAATATATAAAGTCTAAATAAATACAATAAAACATTTAGAAAAATACACTATGCTAGATACACAAACGCAGGGTATAAATGCGATAGATAAATAACTTCCCGTTAAGCGAACACGAATAATGGTCAGGAGCCTGTAACTGCTGCAATGGAGATCAGTAATCCTGAGAAGTAGTGATGTTCACATGGTAAGACTAATAAAGGTCGATCTTAATTCTTCCGCATACCGAGACATTTTGGACAACGAGTTGCTTCCAACTTTGTGGACACAGTTTGGTGAAGAACCTGTTCGAGCATGGCTGTGTCCTAGTCCACAAAGCAGCTCCGCAAAGACAAGGCTGGAGGAGTTCAGTGTGGAAGAACTTGACTGGCCACACAGAGTCCTGACCTCAACCCCATCCACCTTTGGGATGAACTGGAACGGAGATTGTGAGCCAGACCCTCCCTTCCAACATTGGAAGAGTGGCTGACATCACAAACGCTCATGAATGGGCACAAATACCCAAAGAACATCTCGTGAAAAGCCTTCCAAGAAGAGTGGAAGCTGTTATAGCTGCAAAGGGGGAACAACTCCACTTTAAACTATGTATTGGAATGCAAAGTCATAAACACCGCTGTTGGTGCAATGGTCAGGCGTCCCAATAATTTTGTCCATGTAGGGTAATAAGAAAATGCACCTATAAGAACACTTATGAACTCCCAAAAGGCCTAAACTCGTCTGATTTCTCATTTTACACAAGTGTTAACTTGCTGTAAGTCGTAAGACAAAAAGGGGGCGTTTTGTTTTTGTAAAAGTCGAAGGCTCGACAAAAGGTTTCGTTCCTGATTGGTCGAAGGCGGCACCACCCCCGCTGCAGCCAATCAGAGTCAGAGAACTATGCAATGCTGGCTTCTGATTGGCTGCCAGCTAGGCTCTTTAACTCGTGAGAGCAGCTGGCAAGGCTGTTCTATCTCTTTCAGGATTTGGGAAGGTCAGAACTGGACTTGTGCCTTTAATTTTGCTTAAACAGCTTTCATCCAACCTTCAGGTGAGCGAAACTACTATTTATTATCCGAAAACAACTCGTTTTTCACGTTTCATCAAATAAATCGACACGTTTTCAATGCATTTGGCATCATCATGGGACCCACGTGTGCAGAACTGGCTTTGTATTAACTGACAATATGTATTTTCTCTCTATTTGACACTGAGTCTTTTTTTAATTTTTATTATTTAACATCATATGGATTCCTACGTGCTCCTTGCTGGTATGATGAAACCTCTTCAGCATCTCTGTACAGACCGGCTGCAGTGGCTTAGTGTGGATTGCATCATCCAGTGTGAAAATGCCCCTTTTACTCGGGCTAGTAGTGAAAATTACCCTCTAATTGCAGTCTTTTTACCAATCGCCTCTTCTAGACGAGGTGCAGACTCAGTGCAAAATATTCCTAATTACAGAAATATATGTATTAAATGACTACTTGAAGGTTAGATCCTTATGTTGCCTGGTAAAAGTCTGACTCTTCACATTTTGCCAAATATTTGATGCCCTAATATGAAGCTGTAATGTAAAAGCTGGCTGAAACCCAAGACAGTAGGCAAGAAATACCCAAGAAACGTGTATATATCCTATTTTTTCTGCTTTTCTGCATTACAGAAATGTATGTATTAAATTACTATTTGAATGATGGATTCAGATATAGCTTGGTAAAAGTCTGGTTCTTCACATTTTCCCCAATGTTTAATGTCCTATAATGAAACTGTGATGTAAATGCAGTCTGTAACCCAAGAAAATCCCCAAGAAACCTGTTTATCCCATTTTCTGCATTTCTGCATTACAGAAATATGTGTATTAAATGACTTGAATAATGGATCCTGTTTAAGCCTGGTAAAAATTCTGCCCAATATTTGATACCCTGTTATGAAGCTGTACTGTAAATGCAGTCTATAATAAAGCAAGAATATGTACCAAGCTAAATCAGAATCCTATCACTACTTCTAAACAAGGTACAGACTTAATGCAAAATATTCTTCATAACAGAAATATATGTATTAAATGACCATTTGAATGATATATCCTGATTTAGCTTGGTAAAAAGTCTGGTTCTTCATATATTCCATAATATCTGATGTAAGGCATATGTAAGGCAAGGATTTGTTTTTCCTGCCCCTCCTGTGTGTGAAATACAGATTGGACCAGTTCCACATAAGATGATCCATATCTAATCTAGGCATGTATAGCATGTACCATCAAGTCAAAACTTGACGGAAGAGTTCAGATCGTAAAAAAATGGAATAAACATTGTTAATAGGATAAAGTACTTATTCTTGTTAAGTTCAGATGACTAGAAAGTCAATTATCTGCTCTGCTTTTACTTTGGAACTTTGAAACGTTCCTGAAATGACCACAAAATATAACTGTTGTTTTCTTATACCCTCTGGTTTCTGTACTGAGAACCGGTTTGTGCAGCAGTGCTGAGTCATCTATGAAAGCTTCTGTCATTAGTCTGAAGAATAAATCCTTAATGAATCATGCAGTCAGATCTTGTATCAATGTATTTAGTTTAACTGCCACAGGTGGACGTGTGGAGGCATGAAGATGGGGGGAAAACAAAGGAAGTTACCCAGACCTTGAACTCTCTGTTCCTTTCTCGCGATTAATCACTTTAAATCCTCCTTCTTTCGGAATCTTTAGGACTGTTGTGTTTGATTAATAGTAAAGGATATATTGGCTGATAAACAGAAAAAAATGTCCATCTAATGTTGAAACTACAGTCAATATAGTGTACAGTACAGTGCAGTCTCTAGTGGTGTGCATGTTTTTGTCATATCCTGTAATGGGGTAGTGAATAAGACCACCACTGGTTTAGAGATTTTGTTCCCCACTCACTCGGCAGTCACTGTTCACAGTGCAAGTAAATGGAACCAAACCTCTGAGGAGTCTAATGTCTTTAAAATTTATGGAATTCTCATGAATATGTGCCTTAAACATTTTTTACACCTATTTGTGGTGGAGGGGTACATGTAGGGCACTGCAGAAGGCTTTACCATCCAATGATAGTAAATAGAAAAGGCCAAATTGGAACTACAGATATCTTGACTTCTAGTATCTATAAACACCACCGTAAAGAAATCTTGAGTCAAAGTTTTTCTACAATGGATCACTTCACACCAGACCACTCTGAACAAATTTTAGTTAGCTGCTACCTTACAGCAATTAGTGGAACTTTCCTTTAATCCCTGTCTAAGAAAGCAGGCCCAGTTGTTTCATTCACCTACCAGCCGTGTGACTCAGCATGAGGCTCACCTTTAGAGAATTGTTCTTTACTAATGTAAAGTGACCATTTGTCACGCGTGAACACACCACACCTCACCATAAAGTGTGAACAGTGTGAAATTCTTTCTCTGCATTTATCCCCTTCACAAAGTGAAGCAATGGGTTGCCAGCAATGGAGGAACCAGGGGAGCAATGTGTGGGAACAGTATCTTGCTCAAGAGTACCTCAGTGGTGCCACTGGCAGTCCTGGGATTCAAGCCCATGACCTTCTGATAAGGGCAGCTCCCTAATCACCAGGACACCAGCTGCCCCAAATATGCTTATGAGTTTTTAGTTATCAGTTTTTGTATCAACCCAGACATCCTGTATCTCTGCATCCTTACTTTTTAGCCTCCCTGTGAGTAAGAGCTCTATGTTAAAGTGCCATATTTTGTCTCTCAGTGGTGCTGTGAGACCCCACTGCTGTGTGTATGATTGGAACAGGCATTATTTCAGTAAGCTTATACCACATTATGTAAGAGACCATTCCTGGCAGCTCTGCGAGCGCGTGAGCCGGGAGGAGCAGAAGACAGCTGTGGTCTTCTCAGAGGAAGCAGAGCGAGATGTTTGGTTGTGCGAGCGTTCAGGTGAAGGAAAGGTTAACTTGGGGGGAATGATTAACGGGCCCAGACATTAAACCTGATAATTTGGCTCTAATAAAGCTGACATGTGAATTTATTTAGGGCATGGGTTATTTCTGGACAGATATCGGTTACTGCCGTTTCAGAGATAACACTGAGCATGCTTCTCCACGGATAAGTCAAAACACACTAAAACATACAACTGATACTTAGCAGGTAGCTCTTTTTCTGACTTACCTGACCAGTGCTGGACTTGCATCTTCAGCTCTGCTCATAAATTAGAGAAGTATTTGAAGATGCTATGGTTGGCATTACCTGATTGCATCATGTATTATGCATCTGTGTACAGGTTCACCCAAACGCTTCCAAATGTTCTTTTGTACATTCTAAAACAAAATATTACTTACCCCAAAGTTTGCTTTTTTGTTTGGACATTGATTAGTTGTTGTTTTTTCTGAAAGTTACTTTGTCCAGGATTCTTATCTCCTGGATTGGACCCAGAGCAACTCCAATGGGAAATGCGCAATAATGTTCCTTTGGATAAACTGATAAATAAATAGGTTCTACAGTTCAGAGTAGAGTGAAAGGCAGATGTTGTTATCAAACATTAATATTAAAACGCTTATCTTTATTATGCCCAGTGCTGCCTTACAACAAGACCAGAGCTTCTGCAACAAGACCAGCCCCTTTTCTGCAGATCTGAAGTGTGTTTTTAAGAAGTAGGGCACAGAATGTTCTGCATCTTTTACTATCTTGGCCTCCAGCTCAAGATTTAGAGTTCTCTTGTTCTTTTCTTTGGTCGTTTTCTCTTATTGTTTAAACAAAATTGTGAAATGCCTGAATTCTGATGAATTCTGAATTCTCTTGTGCATTTAATAGTTTCAAGCCAAATAATCTTGTTTGGATTGTGCACCACTTCACTTATTGTGTGTACTGTGATTGTTTTGAGAGAATGCGTAAGAGTTCCTGTGTATTGGCTGCAGTGTTTTGGCTGTATCTGCTCAGACCTGCCCTGATTTGCCCTCGTTATGTAAGAGTCTGGATAATGCACCTCTGTATCCAAACAAGTTTACAGTAGTGAACCGCAGGGGTGGAGGGGTTGGAGGTGAGTTGGTGGGGGGGGCATATCCATTTCTCTAGCGTGGCTAACTACAGCTCCATGGTGCTTCAGGCTCTGAATCCTTGAAGGCTTGAAGGAACAGTGGTGGATTCTTTTTGAAGAAATTCAGCAACATCCACTGTATCATTTAGTTAATTTAATGCTGTCCACCAGTCATTGGATAGAAGAAACTGCACTGGGTTTCCCGAAAGCACCTCAGGACAAAGATGATTACCACTTCAGTGGTGGAGCGAGCATCCCACTGAACACCCTGATCAGTGGAATGGTGGGATTTTCCCAGATAGCTGCTAACTCGTAGATGCAAATTAGCTACTGTCAGGAATGTTCCTACATTTACAGCTTAAACCTTCTAAAGGAAGACCTATTAACATATACTCTAGTTTTAGTTTTGTTCCTTTTTGAAAAGAAAATGTTCAAGAATAGATTTTTCTTCCTAGAATTTTCAACGACTGGTAGCTCAAAAGAGAACACAAAAGCAAATAGGATTCAGAGTCTGTTAGCACACACATCGAACATCTAAAATATCTGTATTTAAATGTTTTTAAATGAATTTAAAGCTGTGAATAAAAGTTTAGTAACTTTTTTAAATGCTGAAACTCAAGCCACCATTCAATCATTGGGCCATTACTGAGCCGTATGACTTTTGAGATTAATAAGCCTCTTGACTAAACTCAGAAGTTTGAGTAAGATCAACTCTAGGGTCTTCGAAATAATGAGTTTGAATACTGGGTCTTCTGGCAGTGGTTTAAAGGGAGTTTAGATGTGGCAGATTATGACTGTAAACTTGTTGGGATCCGGCATCCTCATCTGGCGGTCCTTTGCTGCTGTTGCTGGTGTTTTAAAGTGCTATGTGGTCTGAATGTGGTATGTACTTGTGGTGTAGATCTGGACCACATAAGGCTTGGTAATAGTCCAGCTGTTGAACTTGTGGTTGACTTGTGAGCCTCTCCTGGCAGTGATGCTTTAAAGGTGTCTGACATGCCGCCCTCATATGGCTGTTCTGTGCCATCATTCCATATCATATGTGGGCACCACATAAATGCCCCATGTGGCCCAGGTTTGGAACATATAAAATTTGCTATCTGGGAATTAACTTGTTCTATGCATGTGACCACTGGAGTTAATTAGGGTACTATCCTGATGCATCCGATTCATCTGTTTTGTTTATTTGTCTCTCTTCCCCTCACCAGAACCATGCCAGCAGTACCTTCTGACTCAGAAACTGCTGCCCTGGGTCTTGTATGCCCTCATGCAACCAAGAAGATGGCACTCCTGAATGGAGAAGGCATCAACGGCTCTGCTCACATGAAGGAAGAAAACGGTCATCACATGGAGAGTAAGAAACTGGAGAATGGAAAGGAGATCCAGAATGAGGAGGCCATCATGGAGAGGAAATGGATTCGGCCAGATCTGGCCAGCAGATGCACTTGGAGGCTTGGTCAGCCGAGCACGGATTCCCCACATTCCCATTCTCAGATGTGAGAAATAAGATAAGATGAATGAACAAAAAGCTGTGGTTTCTAGATGGTATTGTCACATTAGCAGTGTTAGCAATTATTATTATTATTAGTAGTAGTAGTAGTGTTTGTATTAGTATTAGTATTAGTAGTAGCAGTAGTAGTAGTAGTGTTTGTATTAGTATTAGTATTAGTATTAGTAGTAGCAGTAGTAGTAGCAGTAGTAGCAGTAGTATATTAGGTATAAATGGTGATTTGGTGCTGCGCATACTAAACCTCTCCTGTGGCTTTGGATTAGAAAACATCCCAAATTTCACTCCCCGCTCCAAACTCTTGATACATGGGTTATCGGTTGTTTGTAATAACCAAAGCAGCAACGTCATTTTCAGTGTTGTCTTGTTCTCCTGTGGTCATATTTGCTGAGGTATGGTTAGTCAAACGACGTTGAGATGTTGTTTTTAACGGAGGGTGGGTGTGGTGTAATGAATGGTCTAAGCAATAACTGACACATTCCTCAGTTGGTAATAAAAACCTACTTCCAAGTTTCCTATAAATTAGAATAAATTGTTGCATTTTACTACCATTACGCCACGGCTGCTCTACAGGATGACATCTGTATGACTGCTGCAGTCCTGTCTGCAACCATCTCTGAACATTATGTTCTTGAGTTGCAATCGTAAATGTCCTACATTATAGCAGACTTCAGTTGGGAAGGTGATTCATCAGTTTCCTTATATGCAGAAAAATGGGAAGTGCTGCTTTATTGTAAACTTTGACTCAGAGCAGATTGCTGAATCATGGTGACTGTGAACATGCTCATTACAGGTGGCAAACATAGACTTGGTCAAACATAGACTTCCTGTATTAATGTAATGTTTATGCTGATTGCATAAGACACCACTTAAGACTTGCTGCAGCCTTCTAAAGTCCTTTGCTTTTTATCATATTTTACATATGCATTACATAGAACATAATACAGTATGTGTCATTTAGCCAGTCATAGACTTCCTTTATGAAACTGTAACGGGCACATTTAGTCTGTCTGGTTATTACAGAAGCCACTACAAGACCTGCTGTGGGCTGATCAGAGAATAATCCAGTCATTTCCAGACATTCAAGCACCACGTGTCAAGTGGAAGGAAGTACACAGGGAATGAACTTGATAATGACAGCATTTTCCCGCAAATTTAAGTAGACAATGTGTATTTATTTGCTCCGTTAAACTTTTCACAAATGACCCCACTGGCAACAATGAGTGCTTGACAAACTCCAGTGAAAGGTGAGAGGTCACAAAATTAGCAAACAATTGAATGCCTGGTACTTGTAGGGCACAAGGTAAAAGAGGCGGTGGGGTCGTTTTTGACCCCAGCGGTATGTCTAGGGTTGAACCAGAGTATGACTAATTATATTAATTGTCAGTTTTACTGTACACCTGGAGTTTTCTGTTTGAGCCTTTCCCTTGTATAACACATTCACTTCTAGTGCAGCATAAACAAAGCAGCTTAGTATTTGTTTGCATTGTCTCTGGAGGTGTTACAGTAACGTACGTCATCTCCTCACAGGACCAAAGACCCCAGCATTCTGCCCAACATCCTGAGAAAAATTGGGAACACCCCAATGGTCCGCATCAACAAGATCCCAAAAACCTTTGGGTTGAAGTGTGAGATCTGTGAGTATTGGGTCGGCATGAGGTCTATAGACCTTGACTACAGAAACAATCCATTAATTACTTTTACAAATTACAAATTTTAAACAGCTGTGTTAGAGATGCAGAATACACTGTGTAGAACATGATACTGTGCAGGACAATGTATAATATATAATGTGTAATATGCTGCATAGTCATTTTCAGCATATCTCCAGGTGGGTTAACATGAACCCCAAGGGTTTCTGCCTTCTCCGTTTTATGCTTCTGGACCAACACGTGAAATTTAGCTTTTAGAGTGTCCCAATACTTTTGTCCACCATGGAACGTGCTGCGTCTTTTCTAGGCGGAGCAACCACCAATCTCTGTGAAACTTCACAGTCAGGTAGGGCTTGATGAGAGCCTTTCAAAAACCCCTCCTTTGCCATAATAGTCCCAGGAGATCTC
>JBBPCY010072660.1:0-10867 GCA_037974405.1 Brachyalestes nurse
TTTTTTCATTAAAAGGCCTGTTTTTGTTTAACTCCCTCTGTGGCGTCCTTCCCTCTCCCTCTCCAGAACCGTGACACAAATATGGAAATTTTTCATTGAGTCAGATCATTTAATTTTGTGAAGTATAGTTTTCTCAACACCAACGTTTCATTATTAAGTCATATTACCTTAATTTTTTTTATTTTTACCTATTTATAACTTTCACGCTCTGCCGCTTCATTACACAAAGTATTATTTTGCATTGTCTCATTTTAAAAAATTATATATTATATATATTTGATATTGTTGATTCTTTTATCTCAGTAAATCAAAAGAGACAGTTGAATCGTTCCTAAAATAGAATGGAATGACATAAATGGACAAAATAAATAACACACAAAATTGCAGCATTCATTCCTTTCTCAGCCTTTTCTCTTCTGTAATTATTGTTTCTCATGTCTACCCTCAGCCTTGATCAAAAAGAGTCAGACATCTCAAAATGGCACGCTTGGCTGTGGTAATAATCTCTACGACCCAAAGGACAAAGCGCACTCTACACTAGCCTAAATGCATGGATGGATCCTATGTTTCCCTGTTTTTGGTCTGCATTGTTACAGACCTGTACTTTCGTAAGAGTTACAGCGTCTCATTTATGAGAAGTTTTTCTGGGAAGGTGCTGAAAGAAACTAGGTCTTCTCAAGATCGAGAAGACCTATGATACAACTTCTATTCCAGCCATTACTTAGATTTAGAAATATTATCTTATCATGATTTTATGTGCAATTCTCTGAGACTGTTATCTTGGGACGTGTCCTTGCCCTCATTTATCATATGTGCGTCAGGCTACTGACTGATGAGATCAACACCACAGCCAGAGGCAATTTAGGATTTATTTTGGTTTGTTTTTGTTGTGGTCAGGGCTGGACTGGGACAAAAAAATCTTACCAGGTATTTTGAGACCGGCCCACCCGGGGATTCCGCACCAGCCCAAATTTACCATCGGCCCACCGGGCAAATGCCCGGTATGCCCGATGGCCAGTCCAGCACTGGTTGTGGTCTCGTGTAGAAAACCACCAGTTATGTCTAGTGTTAGCTTTTCCGAAGGTGCACTTAAACCACCTCAACCCGCATTAAAACCACAGTGGTTAAAATATTTAACTTGTGTAATTATGATAATATGATTTGCAAACATTAAAAAGTAAGTACAAAGCACTGAAATATCCCAACTGCATAATTTACTCTGGCAAATTTCAGAAGAATTTCAGCAAAATTCAGACTGCTAGTCAGGTAGTTAGCAGTTGCCTACTCTCAGTTTAACTTATCAATTCAGAGCTCAGCTGGGTTTAAGCAGGGTTTAAATTGGCCTTTTCTATTTGAGAGGATCTGTGGTTTCAGGATTGCCATGAGTGCATTAATGTGCATGTGAAGAGGAAGCCAGTTTTTTATTGAGCTTGTTTTGTCTTTTGTCTATTGAAGGGGGTAATATTTTGATGACGGGGGAAGGGGTGTCATTTCATGTCAATGGGATGTTCTCCTCAATCACTCATGCTCTTTCTCTTTCTCACTCTGTCGTTTTCTCTTGATCACTCTCCAAAAATGGATTTCTAGGATATTGTTCAAATTTATTAAGATAAAGAAAAGTGTAAAAAAAATGATGTTGACGATGTGTGTGGCTGAGCATGCCCTGATTTATACCTGAGCATGAGTATGTATACCAAACAATTCTGTATGTAGCATAGGTTATTCTTATTGAGCTTCTTTTCTTTCTACAGATTTTTATTTTGAATTTATTTACACTTTATGTTATATTTGTTACTGTCTCTGTGTCGCTGTGTGTTGTGGCAGTCATTACATAAGCAATTTCCTCCAGGATCAATAATATTTTATGATTCTGTCTATGAGGACCTAGATGTGTAGGTCTATGGGGCCCAGCCAAATGCAACCTCTGCTCGTAAGTAGTAACTTAAAACTAATGAGTTTGAGCATAAATTCTGCACCATAAAATGTCTCCAAATCAGAACATATTGGACTCTCACTGGCAAATGTCAGTTAAGCTCACTAGAAAAATCAACATTTAAGTTAGACTAAGATAGTTAACATAAAGAAACAGTTCTGACTTTTCAAAACCCTGACCTAATCACAAACGAGATTTATCATTTTTATAATTTTTTAAAGTGAATTTCATTTCTCAACTGTCCCTCCCTGTCATAAACTACTACAAAGCTGTTATTGCGGATACATTTTATGGACAGTTAAGCTGCTTCTTTTGTATGCAGTTAAGTTCCTGCAAACATGTTGCATTTTTATGACAGTAGCCATAATGTTATGAAAATAGGTTTTATGATATGGTCTCACGTCATGTTCACGTTTGATGTCCTAAGAGCAAATGTGCCAAGCACAGGAGTTATTGTCTACCAGAAGTGATTGGGTGTCTCCTGCTGTGCACTGTAAGTCTTCAGGGCGGGTCCTTTTACTGCCCTCATTGCCACACTGTGGGGAAATAAGAGGTACCTCTGTGTGAGTGGGCCTGAAATTTGCTTATCAATCTAGTAAAGTACACATTGGTGGTAAAAATAAAGCCTACTCATTGTTTGCTATAAAATATAATCAGTTTAAAGAACTGCGCTTTCAGCTTACATTCAATCACGTACACATTGATTTCCATATATTGAAGTACAGTATATAATAATGATTTGCAAGGCGCAGTGGGGGCCTCACCCATCACATCTGTTCATATTTGAAATCCAGATATTTTGAGATGATCCATTGTAATGTTGGCAGATTAGTTCTTCTTTCATGAAAGTAACTTATTGTAGATCTGTATCAGACTTACTTTCCCTGCATCTTCTGTAACCATTGTGTTCTTAATAGCAAAAGGCACTGAAATGATTGCAGTCTTGGAGTGGCCCTTTTGGGAGTGCTGGGCATTGTATGTAAGGTGCATCAACAAGTAGCAGTGGTCTCTCTGGGATCCAATATTTGGTGGAAAAAAGTAGTTGTAGTGAACTGTGGATGACTGTGGTGGTGCATGCACTTTTGAGGACTGTGTGGCAGAGTGGCAAAGCATCTGGCCCTTCACCAACAACAGGATATCTCCACCTGATTGTGTTGGTGAGATCAGATCACAAAACCCTACAGAAGATAGTAAGGACTGCTGAGAATATCATTCTCCCTCCTTTTGCAGAAATTTATATCTGCAAAGCCACCAGCATTGTGGATGACTCCACACACCCCTCCAATACCCTCTTTTCCCTCTTCTCATCTGGCTAAAGGTTTTGCAGCATACAGGCCTTCACTACCAAGATGTGGAACAGTTTCTTCCCCCAACCCATCAGAGTCCTAAATCAGAACTGGCATACAGCAATCATCTTCCTTGCCTAACTATAGGAAATGCAGAGCATTGCCATGTTAAATATGTTCCCATATTAAACATCCACTGCATGTTTTAAACCATTCCCAATTAAACAATAACTGTTGTAAGCAAGGTAGCCTCTTTAACCAGGTCCTTTAAGTTTGAGTTTTTTGTTCAACTTTTTCATCAGAAGTGAGAAGGCTGTATCGAATCTTTCCTCAATCCCGCTTGCATCATCAGAAAACCTCACTAGAAGGTCTTCCTTTACAGAGAATGTACCTTTTTTGAATCATCTGACAGCTCCATCCCAGATGTCAAAGTGGCAGATGTTAAATCTGCTGACAGTGTGGCAGTTAATCTGGAGTGCCAGATGTGCAGTTATTTCTGATAAAGACTGCTGCTCCAACCTACCGCCAGAGAGATCATGACCCTTACACAATTAACCAGAATAAACGACAGTTGTAGTAAGGATAACTATTTTCTTACTCAAACTCTAGATCATCACAACTGTCCTCATCCCTCTATTACGATGGACAGATGCAGGTGTGGGTATTTGCTGAGAAATACACACAAATATATATTGTTGGTGTTTCCAAGTAAATCATAATATTCAAATTTGGAGAGGAAAAATAATACCTGTAGCATGCAGGTTCCATTGCACATCTTGATGTCATTGGGGCCTCGTCTGAGTCAGAAAGTAAGATCTGTTTCACAAACTACATGGAATCCACAAATAACAGGGATTGGACAGGTGAGTGGAAGTACTTAGGGATGTAAAGTTAAGGCTATCAGATGTCTTATTTTTAAAGAAAAGTACTATTCTAATCTAAATTAACATTTGGATCACTAAGCCAGTGTCACACACTACCTTATGTACTGTAAGACACATTTATTGTGTGATTGTATAACTGCATGAACAACACATTTTAATGTTGGAGCTGCTGAAACACAGCATGATTCTTTAGCATCACCTCTGCTACTGTTCAGGTTCTCATATCTAGAGGTAGAAGAAATGACCATTCCACTTAAATGAAATTGACCAAACTAGGGTTGAATGATTAAAAAGAGGTCTTTTTCTATTATTGCACTTGCAATGTGATTTATAACAATAGAGGGACTTGTTATTTTTATGTCATTCTTCTTTTCAACATTATAGGTGTTACAGAGGTTTGTCAGTTTCTCACTATAGAGCACTATTGTGTTTAGCGTTTCTGTAATGATTCCTTAAGTATAGTCCTGTTCGCCACTGTTCACAACTCCTAGAAACTGGGGCTGCCCAGTCAATGATGTATCTACAACTTCCAGAAATAAACTAAAGGTTACAAACATTTTTCTCCAGAAAGTTTATCCTAGAAAACCCAGAGAATTCACTTCTGATTCACACTATTATAGTATGTTCTCCTTAATCTCACTATTCTAAAATAATCTCCCCATTCACACTGATTCATTTGGTTCATTTAGTTCAAGGGTGCCTAGTTCTGGAGATATAACATTGCATAGAGCTCAACACCAGTGCTAATCTAACACATCTCACACACCGCATCCTAGAAATGAAGACCTTCAGAGGCGTCTTAATATTAATAAAAGGTGTGCTGGATCTAAACTCTCCAGGGCGGTAGCTCTCCAGAACCAGGACTGTGTGTCCCTAATTTAGTTCTAATTCTGGAAAGGTATCAAGCCATCAACTGTCATCATTAAAATAATTACGCTTGTTGAAGAGTGTGATGCAGCCTTTAGTCAGATCATATGGTAAGAAAATTAAAACACCGTAAAGTACAAGATGGATAAGTGGAATATAAAGGCTTCTGTGTGCATATCTTCCCTATTTAGAATAAAGGGTCAACATCTACAGTGCACTTCCAAATTAAGGTTAAAATTAGAGCTTTAAGTGAACCCTATTTTTCCTTTTGTCTCAACTTGTCCCCTGATGTTAAAGTGTCCACTGGCAGTATGCTGTTCATTTGGCTAGTAGAAAGAGAATAAAAATCTGTGACACTGGGTTTGGTTATATGAACTATATCGGAAAACTGATTGATAGTATGAATCACCTGTATGTCTGTACGTCTTGGGTTTTCTTTCCTCCTAGAGATATGTAAATTGTTGGTGTGTCACCTTAGGTGAGTCAGAGGCATGAGGTGCAGTTGCAGCTAAAAGAAGCTTGCATACAACTACAAAACATCTACAGAACACTCTCTCCCAGTATAACGGTGGACTGACAACCCAAACACGAAAACAAACCCCTTAATATACCCTCAACACAAATTGCACAACCAATAACTAAACACAAAAAGCTACTAAGCACTAACAAAACCTAGCTGTGACTAATAAACAAACAAAAACCCCATCACCTACTTCATAATCAAAGCCCCCATACAAAACTTAAACTTTGGCGGTCCCTAGTGGCCGCATACTGGGACATCACACGGTGTTGTCCACAAGCTAAACTAATCTTTTTTAAGAGGATTTGAAACAAAGGCTGATTGACTCACTAGTGGGAAAACTAATGCACATCATACTAGCCACAGTGAAAAAAATTATGTTCCCCCTATGTTCAAATTGCTTTCAATTAAAGAAACAACGACAGTGTAATTTGTTAGTGTCTCTGCTATGACTTTGTGTCAACCATGTTAGTGCTCTAAAGAATGCTAATCGATGAAGTACAGTAATCCCCCGCTTTTTGCGGGGGTTACATTCCAAGAGCACCCACATGTAAGTGAAAAACCGCGTTGTTGTGTTTTGGTAAAAAAAAGGCCAAAAATGCATTTTTATAGTGTAAACCCTAAATATGCGTCAAAAATGCTCCCAGAATTTCATTTAAAACTCAGTTTAATGCATTACCCTTAAAGAAAATGTAAAGGTAAACCCATATTTGCCTCTTTTAATTTACAGGAATAAAAATGCAGGGCTTTAAACAAGAGAAACACTGAGACGATCCACGGGGGAGATTCTGGTCTGGAGCGCCACAGATGCTTCAAATGGAAGCAGCAAGGAGAAATAATTCATCAGAATCAGAAAACTATTGAATCCCAGAGGAAAATACGTAAAAACCGTTAGCATCAGCAGCTCTCTGTGCATGTGTGTTCTCTCTCTCCCTCTCCACACGCGTGCGTCTGTGTCCTCTCTCTGTCTGTCTGTCTTTTGCTCGCTCTCTCTCTCTCTCTCTCTGTGTGCGTGTGTGTCTGTCTTCTCTCTCTCTCTGCGTATGTGTCTTCTCTCTCTGTCTTTTGCTCTCTCTCTGTGTGCGTGTGTGTCTGTCTTCTCTCTCTGTGTCTCTCGCTCTCCCTCTCTGTGTGCACGTGTGTGTGTGTCCACTCTCTGTCTCTCTCGCTCTCTGTGTGTGCGCGTGTGTGTGTTCTCTGTCTCTCGCTCTCTGTATGCGCGCGTCTTCTCTCTTTTAGACTCACTCGCTCTCTCTGTGTGCGCATGTGTGTGTGACTTGATAATGCAGCTCTAAAACGCTTATATATAATATATTTATATATATATAAAAAAGCAAAAAAAGTTGGAGGATGTTTTGTAGTTTCCGCGTTATTGTGGATATTTCCGCGTATTGAGGAGAGTTCGTTTCTCAGAAGAAATCCGCGTGTAACTGAATCCGCATGTGCTGATCCACGTAAAACTGAGGGATTACTGTATATATATGAAATGCAAACGATTCTGTTGCATAGTGTTTCTTCTGACATAAATTAACCATACATGAACTGCTAATTCATAACTACATAGGGTGTACCCAGCTTGAAAAAAAAAAACAATCTAAGGGAAACATGACACCTGCGACATTATCAAGAATCTGTCCTGCAGTTATGGCATCATCATAGTTCTCTGCTGTGTCCTCTTTGGCTGATTCACCTAAATCAAATAAAAGCATATTTTCTTTATAAACAGAATTATCATATTTGTAAACTGTGTTTAATGTTTAATGTATAGACCATAAAGTCAGGTGATTCATTAATAAAGGAAACCCACTTATCAGACCACTGTTGGTGACATCATCATAAAATTCTGCGTTTACTCCAGTCAGAGACTTTGCTAGAAAAAGGACAGGTTATTCCCTTTAGTTATATTTGAATTATGGCTGTAAAGCTATTAATTAAAATTAACTAGTTAATCGCAAATCAGAAAAAAAATTAATCACGATTAATCGCAATTCAAAGTCAACCCAATATATAATAAACACAATTAATTTAAGTCATCAATTTTACAAAGAAGGCTTTGTTTATTTGTTTTTCTCCCAACTCTGTCAAACTTTTAAAAGCTGTAAGACAAAAACAAATTTTACTTTTGAATAAAAAATGCATAACATCTTCAAACCTGAGAGAATCTCTATCTTAAGACAAAAACATAGCTTTAAATAACACCGGGATGCAGGGCTCTCAAGTCTCAAGTCTCACTGTCTTCACGCGCTCACAAGCCATACCTCCGATCTCTCACGCAGAAAATCTATTTTCTTCTATTGGATCTAGGCTGCCCATTGAACACCACCCTCAATGGTGGGTGGTTCTCTTTTATTCTGTTGCCGAGCACTGGGGGTATTCCACAAAACTGGATTAAGGGTAAGTCTGGCTTATTTCAATGGAAAGAAAGGGGAAGAAAGCCAGACTTTCCCTTAGTCCTCGGCAAGTGAAGCAGCAAACATTATTGTGTAAAATAAATTAACACAAGTAGTTAATGTGATATTTTTAACAGCCCTAATTTGAATATAACTGAAAAAAGCTTTAAATGACCAATTTCAGATCCTCTGAATCCCAGTAGGGCTATTAAGATACAGTGTGTCTATTAAGATCATTTCTGCCAGACATATCTGATACATAGACAAACAAAATTTTCCTCAGAGACACAAACTAGACTTACTACTAAAGGGAATTTTATTCTGAAATGGCACGGAAAAGTATGTGTTACTAAACTAAATGAATGTGCCATGTTTCAAATGTTGCATTAACTAGAATCATTCATTGCTAAATTGTAGTTATAATATTTAACTCTCACACATTACCTGGTCCTCTTACCTGAGAGAAGCATGTCCTCTACATCCTCATATCCTGAATTCTGAGCTTCAGAGAGGACACTTCCTGGTAAAGGAGAGCGGAATAGTCATGAAGAACATTTAAAAAAAAAGACAAACAACCATTAAGCCTCTGAGTGCTGCGTACCACTGTCAACTAGGCTTCTTATGGTAAATAAAATTAATCTAGCAAATAGAGGGCATTCTAAGACACAACACTCAAACTCAAAACCATGAGCAATATGGATATGGAGTTAATATGGAATTGACCCCCTCTTTACAAATATAACAGCACCAACTTTTTAAAGAATGATTTTCACAAGATTCTAATGACCTTCATTTTGAACAGCACTTTGTAACTTTGTTTTTTAAAAATGCCATATAAATAAAGATTATTATTATTATTATTATTATTATTATTATTATTATTATTATTATTATTATTATTATTATAAATAGTCACAGGTTTAAACCCCCACTTTCTACCATTGTGTCCTTGAGTGAGACACTTAACCCTTAGTTTCTCCTGCTGGACTGTCCCTGTAACTAATGCCCCCTTTACCCTTTAGTATATACTGATCAGTCATAGCGTTAAATCTTCCTACCCAATATTGTGTAGGTCACACTGGTTCCAACAAAACAGATGTGATATGGTTTCTGTCACCAGAAAATTTGCAGCAAATCCTTTCATTTCTCTAAGTTGCAAAGCAGAGCCTTCATTGATTGAACTAGTTTGTCCAAAATATCCTGCAATCCTTGATCAGATTGATCTGGTGATTTTGGAGGCCAAGTGAATAACTTGAACTCTTAATCATGTCAATCAAACCTCTTCTAAACATGTTTTGCCATGGGGCAGTACAAATTATTCTGCTGAAAGAGTCTTCTGTCATTGCACAGTTGGTGGCCTAGTGGTTAGGGTGTTCGCCCTGCAATCAGAAAGACTGCTAGTGGCACCTCTCAGGTACCCTTCAGCAAGGTACCGTCCCCACACACTGCTCTCCAAGCGCTGTGTTTCTGGCTGCCTGCTGCTTCACTTGGTGAATGGGTTAAATGCAGAGGAAGAATTTTGTGCTGCTCACACTTTGTGCTGTGGTGTGTTCACATATGACAAAATGGTCACTTTACACTCACTGGGAAAGTTTCCCAAAAGAACATTGCCTAGAGCATGACACTGCCTCCACTCGCTTACTGGTGCCATCTCCAATGCACCTAGCCATCCACTTGATGTTAAAGAAAAAGTGATTCATACAGGCCCATTGTAGCCACTGTTGGTCAGCTGGGCACTCTGACCGGTTTTTGGCTAAGCAGCACTGTGTTCTGACACCTTTCTATCATAGCAAGGATTAATGTTTTTAGCAGTAGCCTTTGTTGCTCTTCTGTTCCTCTAGCCTGTTCCTCACAAGTCAGTGAGTTTTAGGCACCTTGGTGACTCAAATCCATATGCTTACCCATTTTTATGCTTCAAACACATCAGCTTCAGCACAAAAGAGAGCGGCCTGGATGTGTATGATTTATGATCTCAAACAAAACTATAATGTAATACAATTATCCTCATGTGGAATGCCCCTATTTAACACCCACCTCTTTGAGATGTGATGATGTTTTTTTTTGTGATAAATCTGCGGCCAATCTCCTCATAGACTGCTGCAGACTGAGTTCGCTCATGGATCCTCTTGGGTCTCCTTTTAGACAGCACTGTGAGAAAGAGAAACATGGAGACAGTTTAGTAGAAGAAAAGACTGATGACAGATTGAAAGACTAATGATGTTTATAAAATGTACAGAAAGTGGATTGTAGATTTTCTCTGAATCTCTCTACCTCCCCTAAGCACTCTGTTCTGGTAAAACATCACCACCAGAAGCACTAAGAACAGGAAGAGCACCGTCCCCAGTATCACGAGAGATACTGGATAGACAGATGGTATTTGTGGAGATGTGATCGTTCTTTGAGCTGTCTGGCCACCTGGAAATAAAAACACAACGTAAACTTTGGAGAGCTCTGAAAAATTCTGAAACTTCACTATAAAAAGTGATCTGAGACAATATACTGTAGTACCTGTGGTGGTGGTAGTGGACATGGTGGTTGTTTCAGGTGCAGTAGTAATAGGCACAGGAATATCTGCAAGTGCAGAACAAAAATACAAAATTAAACAACAAAGCATAACACAGAAAAATAACAAAATTCACACAGCTTATAGTGATGATTTTAATTGTAACTGGTAATTCTATGAATTCTCACATTTAAGCACTGAATATGTCAAACTCAGTGGTGGCTCCTGGTCAATATTTTTGGTGAAACAAACCACCCTTCATCCCTGGCACGCCACAAAACAAACTCATCACCTCGCACTAAACCCTGGGCAGCTTGATTTTCTTGCCCTAAGTGCCTACTTCACCTCTATGTTCTGCTGTTGCTGCCTCACATTCTGATGTATCTGCTCTCTTGCTCTTCCCCCAATCATAGTTAGTGTTAAATCACTACAAAATATAAAAAGTATTTTATTGCACATATCTTACAAACACGTAATAGTAATG
>JBBPCY010072661.1:0-10865 GCA_037974405.1 Brachyalestes nurse
CCCTCGCTCAGATCCTGGTACAGCAGCCAGGCTTCTCTGGTCGTCATGTATCTTTTGTACGGGTCCATGTCTTAAATATTGCAATATTTTAATTGATGGTGCGCTGTAAAAGTCTGATGAGGTCACAAGCGTCTAGCGTTGCTAAGTAACCGGGCCGGTGGGCGGGGCATGGCGTGAAAAATGCCAGCTGATCTAAATGAGGGAGTAAAAATGACTCCTCCCTGGTTCTAGGTATAAATGGTCCTATTTATTTTTATTTTTATCACACACTCACCAAAATCCACTAGATTATTAATAAAGCCATTTTAGGTCATGAACTTAAAGATGTAGGGTTTTTATTTTAACAGAACTACAAGCCTTTGAAAACACCAGGGGGTAAAAATGACCCCGTTGGCGGTTCTAGTATTAAAGTGTGCATAGATTTTTTCACAGACTGCTTATTTTCAAAGTAAACACAACAGACAGTGACAGACATCTTTGTGAGTCTGCTTTGTCTGTTTATGAGTCTGCTTTATGTTTTGCTTTGTGTTTATTCTTCCACATTTGTGTTTCCCCACACTGAATCAATTTCCGGCCTTCTTAGCTGTGACATCACAGACTCTCTCACCAACACACATTTTGAAAGTGTCTCGACCTTCGACTCTATTTCCCCATATATTACATAACTGACGCGACCAAATATTTTTTTTTAAACAATCAAAAAGTTATAGACAAGCACATTGCCCCAGATATGAACAAACATTATATTAGATGTTTTGACGCTGGAACCATGCCCATATTTCAAAACTGTAGGAGAAGAAGAGGCGCCAAAATTATTAAAAATAAAACTTAATTAGACGGCTCTTACAGAGGCATTTATGGGTGAGAATGGCTGAATTAGTTATTTTAACTTTTAAATGACACCTTCTACATAACCAATACAATTTAAAGTGCCAAAAAACCATACATTCTACGGCTTTAATAAGAAAAAAAAGTGCTGAAAATTGAACTCTGGTCGTCTGGTGGAGTGTCAACAGATAAAACTTAAGAAGAACACTAATAATAATATAACAATAAATGCATTTCATTTATAGGCAATTTCATGGTACGCAAAGACACCTTACAATGCCCAGAAAAATCAGATAGACAGCAGGGCAACAAGACATGCAGCTTCTGACTACAGGGCCACTGTTGTCCAGAGCTTATTAGGGAGGTAGACCATTCTCAGCACAGCAGTGACACTGTGGAATAGTAGTGTGTGTGTTTGTGTGTGTGTGTGTGTGTGTGTGTGTGTGTGTACCTGGTGCTGGTACGATTGTGTCAGACAAAGTGGTGCTGCTGTCAGGTTAACCCCTACAAAAATATCCAGCCAAGAGTGGCTGTGTGGCCAGACACTGACCAGTGATGAATGGAGGACAGGGGGACTGAGGAGAAACACACTTACATGAAATTTAAAAAGCAGTTGAATAGGAAAGGAAATATGAGGTCACAATTCCAGCAAAATTGGTGGGAGACGCAAGTGAAGCCGATACATTACAAGGAAATACAGTAACATGTAGATTATAGCCAACGGAATTCTGACTGATGCAAAGCCTGAACATTACCAGTGAAAGTGTCTCCATAACCTTCATTGTATGTTCAAATTTGCTCAAATCCTTTGGATCGCTTGGGTTCAATTTGACCAACAATTTAAACCTCCAGAAAATGGTTGAAATCGAATCTGCTCAATTCATTTTTGAGTCAGCGCCTTGTTTCTTTGTTGACGACCTCTACAAAGAAAGTTCTACAAACAAAGTTCTACAAAGTGGAATATTTGCCATGTAATCTATCAGTGGTTCTCACATCACTCCTTCAGGTCTGATTAAATTTGGTTATTTTTGGTATAAAACAGCATATTAATATCAACCAAAACAAATGTGTGTTAAATGATGATGTGTCTGTTTGATATGTTTTATAAAACAGTCATTTAATATGAAGCAAAATTAAGTTATTTATTTAGAGACATTCAGCTTTGAATAGCAGTCAAACTGACCCCAGACATTAAAGGACATTAATGTCCCAGGACTTCTGCATGAAAGGGGCTGAACTGTCGACCTGGCATGTGGAGCTAGGTCAGGGTTTCTAATAAATTGGTATGTGGATGGATACATGCTGGATGGGGGGACCCTGTCAGATACTGAATAGAAAATATAGAGAAGACTTTGGCCTGAGGACAGAGTGAGTGGAGATTGACTGACACGTTTGTGCTCCTTTTTCTGTGCTCTGAGAGAGGCCAGCGATGGCTGACAGACCGTGGAAGAAACTCTGACACGTCCCACGAGGCGGGGGAGGGCTGTAGGAGCCTGCGACCTCCTCCCCGATGGCACTTCTGCCTCTTCTGTCCCAGGGGCTGAATGAGGATGTACCCAGGGAACAAAAAAGTCAGAAATCCCTCCTCATCTGAAACTGACTGTACCGTCTCATTCCTGCAGTTCACTTCTGCGTCTTCCCTCCGCGTAATCTCAGTGCCTCTGTTTAGTCTTCCTTACAGTCTCATCCTACTCGTATCCTTTTGAGTCTTGGTTCCGCAGTGGCTCTATATCATGCTCTTAGATTTTGAGATGAGAGGTTCCTCCCCACGCTCTTAGAGAGTAATGGTTCCTCTCAGTGGTTCTTTCTCATGCTCGTTGAGAGTTTCCCCGTTTGAGTCTTGTTTCCTCAGTGGTTCTTTCTCATGCTCTTGAATTGTTTTCAACTTGTGAGATGTGGTTCCTCTCCATGGTTCTTCCCCATTCTCTTAAGGAGTTTCTCATTTTAAGTCTTGGTTCCTCACAGTGGATCTTTATCATGCTGTTAAGGAGTTTCTTCTTTTGAGACATGGTCCTTTTCAGTGGTCCTCCTTATGCTCATGTCTCTTTATGGAGTGTCTCTGTTTGATTCTTGGTTCTTCTTCTTCAGAGGTTCTACTTCATGCTCTTAAATTGTTTTCACCATTTGAGATAAGGCTCTTCTCAGTGGTTCTTCCTTGTGCTCTCAGAAAGTTTCCCCTTTTTGAGTCATGATTCTTCTCAGTGGTTCCTCCTTATGCTCTCAAAATTTCTCCTTGTGAGTCTTGGTTCCTTGTGGTGGTTCTTCCTCCTGCTCTTAAGGTGCTTTTCCCTTCGAGTCTTGGTTCCTCTTGGCGATTCTTCTCTATACTCTTAGTGAGTTGATCCTCCGGCTGTCTCTCCTGGTAATGCTTATTAGGGTCCTTGACCCACATTTCTACTAACCTGCTCTGGGACAATGTCTGTTGTAAAAAAAATAAAGTTTAAGTGAATGGAACTGAATTTAATTACCGTACAAACATATGTTGCACAGAATGTCTGGATCTGTCGGAGTGACAGAAATCAAAGAAATTAATGTTCTTTCTCTCCAGAAAAGCATGTGGTCCTGGTGGCGGCCATCTGCCATTCGTTGTTTGAAACAATGACCAGCAGAAAACAAATAGGCATGGACAGCAAAGTACTATCAGAAAAGACATTGTTAGCATAGAAGACAATGTTGGAATAGATCACATCCATCCATCCCTACCTCTATCCATCCAGCCCTCCCACCCTGGACAAGTCCATCACCCTGGAAGCTAAAGGTGTGTCTGGTTGATTTCTCTGTCACTTCCTAATCATGTTGTTGGTTAATTTGACACAGTAGGACTTCAGCCCAACTCCTGAAGGCCTAACCAATGGGAGAGCTTGGTTAATTGAATGAAAACTACTTTTTCCCGTAAGATGTTTTTGGAACTGTTTCCAAAACTGAATGATGAATTCAAAGCGGCAGTCTAAGCACAAACTTTAAAACACTGTGTTGAATAAAAATGAAGTAAAACGTATAAAAACTCATTTTTCAGTTCCCAAATATTACTGGGCCTTCTCTGAAGGCCTAGAAGGCCCTGAGGGTTCCCTTCTGGCTGGATGTGTCCTGTTTTCGATATCTTTTAGCTTGAGCGCTGAGTTCTTTAAAGTTTAAAGTTTAAAACACCAAAGTTCAGGGGTTAGTTGTGTTATGATTCCTGGACCACCTGGACCGTCTGTGTTAAAGTATGTGAAGGTCTGGGTTTGACCATGCAGGTGTACACTCAACTGTATAAGAAGATGATTAGGCAACACCTGGAACATCTATCCAGGACCTGGCATTCTTCCTCTTCTGCAAGGTCTTTTAATCTTTGCTAAAGTTGTGCAGTCTTGACTAAACCTCATGCTGGGTCTGGGAAGAACGTACACACAGATACCAGAGAATTCACAGAAAGGTGTCCTTTAATAAAGTTTCTTGCCACTTTCAGTGCGCCGGGTAGGCGCGCACATGCATACACAAACTGGAACTTAAATACAGCGTAGAGTCTCCTGTTAGCGGACCTTCTCGCCGGAAAAACTCCCTAAACAGAAAACCTCCCGATTCCTTGCCAAAAACCCTCTGCCCTCAGAAGCTTGTCCACGTCCCGTGGAGTCCACTCATAGCAGTTCCTTACAGTCCCACCCATAACACAGGGAGAAGGAGAAACACACACACAAGCTTCTTGTTGGGATAATCACTGAGATAATCCACGGGGGGAGTTTCTGGTCTGGAGCGCCACAGATGCTTCAAATGGCAGCAGCAAGGAGAAATAAATTATCAGAACCAGAAAACTTTATTGATTCCAGGGGGAAAATGCTTAAAAATCGTTAACATTAGCAGTTAACATAAGCAGTTAGCATTAGCAGTTAGCATTAGCAATTAGCATTAGCAGTTAGCATTAGCAGTTAGCATTAGCAGCACGTGTGTGTCTTCAAAACATAAAATACAAGACACGGAGCAGTCATGCACACACTCTCAGAACACAGAGATCAGAGAAATGTTATTATAAGGAGAACTCCCACTCTCAGAACACTTCTGCAGGCGAGTGCGGAATTTAGCCGTCTAGCTCCATAGACGTCCATTCATTTTCCATCGGGGGACCGGATGGAAAGCTCTGGTGGGCCGGATGTGGACCACGGGCCGCCAGTTGACGATCACTGGCCTAGGCTATTAATGACCACACACACAACATACCTCACATACGCATGCCCATGGTGACTGCCATCGAGTACTCAGGTGACGGGCTCCCTCAGCTGCTTGGCCGAGGCGCACCCAACATAGTTTTAGCCTTTTGGAGTACCTGATGTGATAAATAAAAAGCAACAGCTGTGGATTTTTCTTTCATTCATTTTTTTTTGCTTTTTTTCAAGCAGACAGTTGTGATAGTTGTGTTTCTTTTTCAGTTTCAGTTACTTGGGGAGTTGTTAACTGTTTGGTATAATTCAAACATTACTGTCCCTGAAACCACAATTCCCCACAGCACAGGTATGTCTAAGTATTGAGAAAAACATAAATAAAGATTTTAGTTTCTTTTGATGTGAGGAGACAACCCGATCTCTTTTCTAGCTAGTTATTCAACATTTTTGCTAACAGAGTCTACTGGCTAACAATACCATTTTTTATTATTGTGAATTTTATACATTTAGTGTAATGGATTAAACTGACATGAGCACAAAAATGTCCCCAAAAGGTTATGACCATAATCTGCTAGCTAGCTTAGCTAACACCAAACACCATCCCAAACATCTATACAACCATACAATTGCTCAGCCTGCAGTACAGGAACTGTTCTGCTCTTGTATTTCATTTCTTTTTAAAAAGGTTTTGCACATCAGTATTTGATGGGATTTCACATTTTCCAAAAAGCTTTCAGGTTTTTGGTTCTTCAGGCTGGCCGAGAGATCCTGTAGTATTTATGTAGCCTCCATAGGCACACTGGAGGCCTTTCTGGCCGTTTCTTTTCTGATGATTTAAGCATGTTGCTTAGAAATCTACTCATAAGTTAACAGCAAAAGGTGAGTACATTCTGCCAACAGCGTCACTCCGAGGACTTTCTGGAAGCCCTGAGAGATCTGAGCACCTCCTACATTGTGGGACTACCAGGCAGGGTTCCTTCACCCCAGGTTGTGGCTTTGATTGTGCCCCTTGCCTCATAGGTTGGTTAATTAATATATTAATGCATTAATTATTTCACAGTTTATTAATATATTCATTTCATTCATTAATTCAAGACACTGTGGCGAATCGAGATTTCATGCCAAAGGTGGTCAGGTGGTGCAACTAACATAATGACACAGGAGCAAGGGAACATAGTCACGGAGGAATGAGGGAGCTTTGGGCCTCGGTCCAAAAGTTGGTCAGGAAGAGCAAATCACATGATGATGCAGAGACACGGAGAGCTTTGGGGCTTCCTCATCATGTGACTTGCACTGACTGTCTACCATTTATGTATAAACTTCAACAACACAGGTCAACAGGTCAAAATCATCAGAGATATGTTTATGTGGGTTTTGCAGTGTTCTTCATGCTGATTTCAAATCTGTGTTTAGTTTTTCCCGAGCACGTACAGCAGGGGTCGTCAACTACATTTGTCCAAGGGCCAGAGTTTTTCTCGGCAGACACTGTAAGGGCCAGATGCTCTCCTACAATAAAATACAATGAATATTGTTGTAAGTAATATATTATTATTTGATATACAGTAATCCCCGTTACGTTCTATGAGCACCCGCATTTAGTGAAAAACCGCATTGTGTTTTGGTAAAACAAAAAATGCCTACAAATGCCTATTTTTTAAAGTGTAAACCTTAAATATACACTTTGATTTCATTTTAAACTCAGTTTAATGCATTACCCTTGAAGAAAATGTAAAGGTAAACCTGTATTCGCCTCTTTTAATTTAACTTACAGTAATAAAAACGCAGGGCTTTAAAGACAAAGCGAAAACGAGAAACACCACAGACGGTTTAAACTGTAGCAGCAAGGAGAAATAAGTAATCAGAATAAAAAAACTTTATTGATCCCAGGGGGGAAATGCTTAAAAACTGTTAGCATTAGCAGTTAGCATTAGCAGTTAGCATTAGCAGTGCATGTGTGTGTCCAAAACACTAAAATACAAGACACGGAGCAGTCATTCACACACGCGTGCACACGCTCACACACGCTCAGAGAGTGTGTGTGTGTGACTGCTCTCTCTCTCAGAGATCAGAGAAAGTTTAATGTAAGGAGACTTCCCACTCTCAGAACACTTCCGCTGGCGAGTGCAGAATTTAGCCATCTAGCTCCATAGAAGTCCATTCATTTTCCATCGGGGGCCGGATGGAAAGCTCTGGTGGGCCGGACTGGGCCACCAGTTGACAATCACCGGTTTAGAGCATTATGGTGAGGATTAGGTTTGGAATGTTAATGTTAAATTTAGAGTGTTAGGATGAGGTTTAGGTTTACAATGTTAGGGTCAGGGTTAGGTTTACAGTGTTAGGGTTAGGTTTATACTGTTAGGTTTAGGTTAGACGTATTAGGGTTAAGGTTAGGTTTAGTGTATTAAGATGAGGTTTTTTTTGCAACGTATTAAAGTCTTTCTTCAGAATTTGACTGCTCATTGCAAATGTCCTATTTTCCTACATGCAAAATAATCCAGCTGATAGTTTGTTGCTGAGAGAGGATTTTTGGAAGCTGCTTGTTTAGCTTCAAAACCATGTTGTTGCAGAGGCAGCATATTAGCACAGATTTACTGTCCACATTCCTGAAGGCTGAGTCATCTACAATCAGTGGGCTTGGTGCTCTCTGTATCAGCTGCTTGTTAGGCCTTGCATCTTTGCTAGCTTGCTTTTCTAATGGTTTACAGTCACCTTAGCCTATTTTGACACTCTGCCACTGTAGCTCTCAAGCTTCATTAGTGGTTCAAATCAGTTTATCAAAGGCACCAGCTGCAGGGGTACTGTCGCACTGCTACTCACAGATATAGCAGTGTTAGCTATGTGGACCTCTTTAGCATTAGCTATCTGAGCTGGTGATGAAGATGCTGAAGCAGCAAACTGTTGCTTTTGCAAATTCAATTTCATTTTTGCTCCAACTCTGTTCCAATTGTTAACGCTCTCGCATTATTCGGTTCTGTGTACTGATTTTAGAACTTTAGAACTGATTTTTTAGAGCCTCCAGAGCTGAGTTTTGCTTTCACCTGGCTTGTTGTTTTTTGTCAGTGGTCTTGCAAAAGACTCCTGCAGACTCATTCTCAATTTGGTGGGTGCTTTTGGAGGTGTCTTCTCTGACCTTTCTGACTTTTCTCCATGTGTATGGAGCAAAGTGATTCTCTGCAGGAGTTTGAGTAGCAGGTGCTTTGCTTGGGGGGGCATCCTCAGGTACTTGGATTTCACTGTGCTTCACGATGTCTAAAAAAAAATGTTTTGATAAATAATCTTTCGAAAACCTGGTCAATGGGCTCCGTTTAATGTTTACAGTTAAGCAAAAAGGGGCATAAAACAAGCCAAAAAAAGGCAGAAATTGGCAGCTGTGTAGAGCACCACGAAAGTATCAAATGAAATCAGTCAACCTTTTATCCAGTTAGCATTGTTGTGTTTTTTGTCTTATGAGAGCCACATTATGTCTGTCTCATTAAGATTTGTTAACAATAAATCATGTCTATAATCATTTGTCATGTTGCTTAGTGTGCAAGTTTAATGTTTTAAGGCTAACTGTAATGTTAGGTTAATGTTAATGTTATTCATTGGGTGGAGATTCATTTGGTACCCAACTGACCCTGGCACCTGGCTTGATCCTGGGCATTCCTGTATACTAGTAAACTTGAGAGCTCTAGTGTTTGCCACATCTAGTAATACAGTTGAATCTTGTTCTTTTGAAGAATTCAGCAGTTGCTGTCGATCACCAAGCAAACAAGTTATGATTTCGTTGCATCTTTACCAAGAACAAGGAACGTCCAGACACACCTAACAACATCACATTATAAAAAATGTGAAGCGGTGTGAGGAGAGATCTAAAATCCATGGATCTCCATTCAGCTCTCTGCAGACTGGAGTTCTCTCTACTCAAACACTCCCAGATTCAATTCATCACATAATTATCGAGCCCTTCATGAGCTGTGCCTGGCGAGGGAGAGCAGAGAAAATGCAAAAATGTTCAGCGAAGTGAGGCCCCAGGACTGGGAGAAAAATGGCTAAACTCTTCTTGCTCTGCTAATAATATCTATCCACATGTATTTTAGTGGTGTAATGAAACACTACAGTATCTATATCTTCTCACCGATCCAAAGATATGTATCTAGATTTGGAGGTGAACCAATGTCTGGAGAGATATAAGCCTTGTGTTGCTGTGGTTAAAGGGGAGGGGGAGGTCATAATATGCAGTTGCCCCTTAATCAGTCAAGAAAATTCATTTAGAGCAAAAAAATCATTTCTTGAACAATAATGACTTTAATGTTTCTGAATATCTTTTTGCCACTGGAGTATTTTTCCACAACCCTGATTGTGGATCACCCTTTCAGACTATCTGTGCTATATGAAGAATTTTTCAGGTGAGGTCTGGGATCTAAATAAGGAGCAGTCTGAACAAGGGAGTTGCAATACAGAACACAATGGCTACAGTATGGTTGTTCTGTATCTTGAGATGCAACACCAGACTCTTAATGAAGATCAACACACATCTCTTCACCATCGAACTTTGGCTGCTACCACCAAATTAGTGATGCTACTGTATAAACTGGCAGATCTGCAGTTGTCCTGGATAAAGGACTTTCACTGTTTTGTTCATTTTTGCCATTACATGTTTCATTGTAGGTGAAGAATGAGCTAAGAGACATTAAGGATGAGACGCTTATTTCAAAATGTAAATTTCTCTTTTCTGATGCATAGTAGGAGGGACAGTCCAGCACTTCTTTAATGAATCTCACCTTTTCAGGCCATTCATATTGGTGTCAAGACTGATCTGAATAAAATGAGTGTGGAGGAGACACCTGGAGACAAAGTAGCTGGAGGTCTACATAAAGTGAACTGGAGGAATGATATGAAATGACTGTAAAACCTACTTGACATGACTTTAATATTTTTAATATTAATAGTTTAATATTTAGTTAATGATTTGAGAATTTCTGGGATTGTTTATATCTTACTACATGGAATCTGCAGTAGAGAGTGTAACTGATTTTATTATTATCTGTGCTGGAGTATCCTAAAGGAAATGTTTACTCTATGGAATTACAGCTCATGTCAGATTTTCTTTAGATAGGAGGGCAGATTACATCTTCAGCATACCTGTTGATCACGGCATCCCCTGTTTCTCTTATATTTTTAACCAGTTCAGATAATGCTGTAAAGCTGAGGTTGTCATGTAGTGTTTCATTTTTCCTGTTTCCTGAAATGAACCTTTAAGTCCACCAGATAAGTGGGATGATACTCTAATTCCCGAACATCTCCTCCACTGAGATTCACTATCAGTCTTCCATCACTCAAGTTTTAAACACACTCATCCATTCTGTTGTCATGGCCTCTAAGCCACAAAACAAGCTCCTGTTTCTTACAAATACAGTAATCTCCCGTTTATCATGGGGGTTACGTTCCAAGAGTACCCGTGTATAGCAAAAAAAAAAAGCCTACTTTATAGTGTAAACCCTAAATATGCCATCTTTGTTTACTCTGGACAGAACCAAAAACGGTAAAGTTATTTTTTATATGGAAATGAAGCTGAATTTCCATTCATATTTATGTTAAATTTATAAATATATAATATACAATTTAGCATTAAAATGCTTGAAAACTATACATTGCCATGAAAAAAGCTGTGACCCCTGGGCCTCGTCTGCCATGCCCCCTCGTCCTCGGGCTGGTTGTTTATGTTTGGGGCAGCATTGAGCAGCGAAGGTTTCTGACTGCCTTGCTAACCGCCGAGCCCAAACATAAACAACCAGCACGAGGATGAGGGGGCATGGCAGACGAGGCCCAGGGGGGAGTGTGTTTAAAGCTTGAGTGATGGAAGACTGATAGTGCATCTCAGTGGAGGAAATGTTCGGGAATTAGAATATCATACAACTT
>JBBPCY010072662.1:0-10865 GCA_037974405.1 Brachyalestes nurse
TTTTTGCACTTTATTTTCTACACTTTTATTTTTAGTTGGCACATACTTTAAACACTTCAAGCTGTAAGCTAATGATGATTATATAAGAGTTATAGCATGTTGGTGCTATAAGCTGTACGTTTTACCTCCAATGTATGCATGATCTCATTAGTCGACTAATCGCAAAAAACAATCGGTGACTAGTCGACTATCAAAATAATTGTTTGGGCAGCCCTAGAATACACTAATAAAATGAGACAAATTTTGGACTTCATAAAGTAGGTAAAGATTCTACAAATAGCCACATGCTTAAAAATGCCCATATTCAAGTTGAAAACAACCAGAGCTGTGAGGCATCTACTTGTTGCCTCCCTGCACAATGAGGAGCAGGATAGTTGGAGGGCTGTTTATTTTTCCTATATTTTAGAATGCACTCTGCAACAGGTTGCCAGGTCGTGCAAATTGTTTCAAACGAAACTTAGTCTGTCAACACTGCTCTTGATAGAGATGTGTCTGTCGCAAACGAGTCGGTTCTTTGACTAAATCTGGGAAAACAAAGAGCCGTTTGGGCATAGACACATAGACGCATCCCCGTGTTCAAGACAGCCTCCAAACAACGTTTTGACTAAATGCAAACACTATAATACGGGATTTTATAGTGGCCAAATATAATCAAACCAATTGTTCAGCCTTACCAGGGTTTGTGATTTGACACACTTTGAGAAAGCTGTCGTGTGATGTGTGCCGTGCTAGTTAATGATAACAGTTGCTGAACCGGCATTATTATTGTGTTTTCTGATGAAAACACAATGCCTACCTGTATTAGTTGATGCTTTTGCCACTCGCAGTATGTCGAGCGTGCTGACGTTTCGTGTCAACACCGGGAACGCGGCGTCAACCTTTTCATGGCTATGCGTTCTGATGCCAAATGAGCCGAATCTTCTGAGTGATCTGTTCCAAATGATCGGCCTCATTAAAGAGAGCCGAAATTCCCAGTGAATTAGGAACGGCAGACGGGTCGAGTGTATCTGCACATTTTGAGATGTCACTTTTCTTGTACTTTCATTTTCATTTCTCTTGGTTTTGAGAGCCGATCGCCATTGGCGACTGAAATGAATAAATAGTTGCAAAATAAAATATCTAGTCGCATTGGCGACCATTTTAGTCGCCATCTGGAGCCCCGAGTTACCAAAAAATGTAGCCAGCACTGTCATGCCAACAAATTATGCATGCCAGAAATTTAATCTATCCACAAACATAAGTACCTGGGGTTCACTAGATGCTACTGAAACTTATATTGGCACCAGGTTCTATGGTCAGATTTTTCAGTTTTGTTACTACTTTAAGACAAATGCGTCTAGATTTGACTTTGTCTTCCTGTTGGAATGTTGTAAGAGCGAATTAAAAGGCCACTCTTTTTTTACTGAAGTATGTTTTTTCTCATGAGTAAAACCAAGTCAGATGTGGGCCAGCCTGCACACTCATTCAGTGTGGTCTCAATTCACATCATGAAATACTGTATAATGCTGAAAAGAATGCTTTCCCATCATATCAAGACGATAAGGCCGTCCCTATTTCTTCACTTGTGCGTAACGTTTTAATCTAGAGGACAACGTTGTTTGCTCAGATAAGGGGTGGAAAATGTGAGAAAAGTTTGAAACCTCTGCCCATTCCTTGAAGACTGATCTTGCCAAAGAGAGTGACTTACTCGCCAGATGAATGTTTGCAATTATCCGCACCCTTCCTGCCCTGTCTCGCTCACCCTCCCTGCGTCAGAAGGTTTGGAGTTTTCTTCCACTGCACATCTGCAACTAATTTAAAAAAGGAAGCTGAGCTATGTTGACTAAGCAGCCAACTGCATGAACCCCATACGCCCACTGTCCGACCTGCTCCCTGTGATCTCCCCCTCACTGTCGTACCCCAGGCATTACATTCAGCATTTTTATGAGCATTATAGCAACCATCATCAACATCAACCCCCAAATAACAGAAACAAAACTGGGTGGCAAAAAGTATTTTTCGGAGTGATGAGGTAGAAGAATCACTTTTGGTTCCCTGAAAAAGCTTATGTTACAAGAAGAACATGAATATCAAAACATTGTGGAATACAGTGCAATAAAATGCAAATTTTTGCTAGCCCACCTAAAGGATTTCAGAGCTCAGTTACTGATGTTGCATGTGATGACTTTTGGCCTTTCTGCATTGAACATGTACATCTGAGGCTTGTAGTTGCATACCATGTTTTATCCAAAGCTTGTAACAGACATTTTAACATATGTTTTACCTTATATATAATATAATTACATATCTTATAGAATACATAGTATAATATACCTTGTAGCAAATCTTTTAGTATGTAGCGGAATGACTCAAGAAAGAGTTTTGCCACAGAGCTGCCACCAACTGACGGAAACCCAGTAGTTAGGCTACTGATTGTATTCCTAGGCAGTGATGTATCTAGAACTTCCAGATAGCCTATAGTGATGTTTTCCCTCACCAGTTCATAAATAAAAAATGTGACTGATGTAGGGGGCAAGCCTTGGCCTGCACTGACAGCTGTTCCCTCACCTGGCCACCAGAGGGAGTCCCAGAGCTGGCACCTCCATTCTTTTCGACTGGAGAAGATCCAGGCTGCCATCCCCTTCAACCTAGGGGAGGCTTAGGGAACCTCCTCCCTTGTAATCAATCTGATCGGTGGTACTTGCAGTCTATCTTTCATAATCAGGGGTCGCAGATATGCAGAATGCTAAGTCTTTAGGGTATGTTAGGCTAAGATCTAGCTCTAGCTGTGGTCAGTGGACTTCTCACATCCTAAATCCCCCCTTCACCCACAGACCTGGGTAATTCTGAACTATTCCTCGCTCTCCCAAAAGGTCTGGGTGCTCCTTGAGCTTCCTAGATTTCTGTTTCGCCGCCCGTTCTCTGGATGTATTGCCTTCCTGCCTTCCTGTTTTCTTCCTGTCCGTTTAATTCGTACTGTTCCCCCTTTGTCTGTTCTTCTGGAACTCCCTCTTTCTGAACATTCACTCCACACCTACGCTCTCCTTGGAATCCAGGTGTACCCAGGTGTTTCCTGATGTCACCCATCTTTAGCACCCTCTTTAGGACATTTTCACAAATGCGCTGGCACATTGTCAGTTCGGCACACACGTCTGTTATTCCTTTTCCCTTTTCTCTTTGGACGACCTATTTGTCTGCTCATTCCGAACCTGCCGGTCTGTTTCCTACGGGCACTTTTAACCTTTCCATTTCTCTTCCTGCCTGCTTTCAGTCTGATCTCTCATAACAGGCATTTCTGAAAAAACACTTGCCCTGCTCCCCAGTAGAGCAGGTTTGAGCCCTGCTCACGGTAAAACTTTTTCCAACTGCTCCTTTCAGGGAGCTCTATCCCTTTCACAGCAAGTATTTTTACTTCTATGACTGGCAGCATTCTTGATGCTCATTCCAGTCTATGCACTTAGGTCCCAATACATTGATTGGAACCATTTTTAAAACATCAGATTGTTACAATTGATTCCTGACACCTAATTATGTTAGTGGTTAATCTGGCCGTCATCACCACTGTAACTTTGACTCTGTCAGTTTGATTAGAGTAGATAATTTCACAACAAAACACTGTGAATTACTTTAGTTACATCTTAACCATTTGATTATTCAGAAATGGAAAAAACAAAGTTTAAAAACACATTTAAAGAACCACAACGTAACTGTCCCTCAAAGCCAGCCTTTATTTTTAGGAGTCTAGAACTGGACTGATGATGGAACAGGTGCCTCCTTTACAAACCAACCAAACAAATAAGATTCACTTCATTGTACTTGCAGTATCATGTGCTGCTGTAATGGTTACATACATATTTCCAAGTGCAATTGCTAGGATCACATGGAAACAAGGTTTCCTTCACTAGTAGTTGGCAACACCGTAAAAGTCTTGTTCTACATTTGTCAGAGTCCACTGATTACAGCTGAAATTGCGCTGAATTAGGTAGACTTTGGAGGAGCGTTTCAGCCTCTAGAAGGTGATTTTTGTTATATCATTCAAACTTGTATGTACTGCAAACTCAACACTAAACACTGGGGCTGTTCAAAATTTGGCTAACATTATGAGAAGCTTGAAACTATAAAGAGAACACGCAGAGGCTAGAAACTAGAGAGAGCACATACATGCATGGGTGAGAGAGCATGGAGAGGAGAGAGTACGCAAAATCTACATCTCATTAGAAAATGAACCTGAGCCCGAACTTAGCCCATCCTGAACCCAACCCCAGCTTGACCAGAGCCTATCCTGAGCCCGACCTCAGCCCAATCCAAGCTTTACCTCGGCCAGTCTGACCTAAAGCCAACCCGAGCCTGACAGATGCATAACCCCAGTGCAGTCTCACAGATGCCTAACCCCAATGCAGTCTCAGGACAATCCCAGCTCAACCCCAGTCTGATGCTGTACCCAACCCTGAGAACTCTAAATCAGGATATCAATGATGACTCTTTTCCTCTTGTATTAGAATGATACATTCCTGTGTAAAAACAGAAGGTCTGTTTCTACACTCACGTCATACCTCATTGCCAGGATTGCTAGGAGACAAAGAAACAAACTACGAAGCCAGTTTTACGCTAAAGGGGTGGGATCATGGAGTCATGTCTGTCTAAATTTAGCATCACGAGAGGAGCTTTAAATTGCTGAACTGTCCAGCAGCCCTTTACACAGCACGGGCTGCTGGAATAAGGTTTTCCCTCAGTTTACAGACTCTTACAGGGCCACCAATAAAAAGGAATCTAAATGTAGCACATTCATTAAAGGCAACATTATATGTAAAATCATAACATTATCACATTATAACAATATAACATTATAAATGAATAAATGAATAAATAAAGTACACAAGGGTACTCTTTAGTAACCATAACTTGCCAAATTCGTTCACGATGGAACTAGATACCTGAAGTGTCCAAAACTTCCCACATAATGTTATTATATCACATGATTATAAATACTCTGCCTGATGCCTTTTTCCCAATAGTTCTGAAATAAGCTTTTGGCCAAAAACATATCAAATATGTCATCAATATCTTTTATTTTTGTACAGCCCTCGGCCACTGGGGTAAAGTTGTGTATTTGCAGATGTGTGGCACACACTCTCCTCTGAGGAAACTGATTTTTCCTATAAGTACTAGGGTTGGGCAAGTGATCATTGTGTTAATGCATTATTTACTTAACACCGACAATTATTTTATTTCGCATTAACGCAGTTTTTTTAGAACTATTATTTTGAAAGTTCCTTGCTTTTTTGCGCGCAACCACTTCACCTCAGTCTAATGGGGATGCTCTACTGAACATACTGGGGACACTCTACTGACTGTTTATGCTCCCTGATAAAAGAAAAATGTTTCTGCACCTGTTCAGAAAAAAAGAACACAGATTTATAAACATTAACTTGCTGTTGCTCGGAAAATTCCTGTTATAATGTTATGATCGTGGCTCTGGACTCTGAGGGTCACTTGTTTTACTATGACAAAGTAGATCAAACGTTAATGCCCTGGCAGTGGCAAATAACTTTGGTTTTACATTTGATTTGATTACATTAATGTATAAAGTTATTACAATACAGTTATGAACAAATAGTTTAACTGTAACTGTGTTAAAGGTAACACTGCAGTTAAAAAGAACTCCTTATTTGTTTAAAGTGTTCGTAAACCAACTGTTATTGCACTTTTGTTCATATAGCTGTACATTTAAAATAAAATATTATTGAATTTTGTACATTACAGTGCGATTAATCGTGATTAGTTGCATGATATTATCTGCTAATTGTGATTAACCACACTGCTATACGCAAAAGTCAATTATCAATTTTAACTGTAGTCCAGCATTAATAAGTAGCTAATGAAAGCTAGAAAATATGTCCAAAAGTATCCAGTCACCTTGAGCCACTTTATAATGACACATTGAGCCACTTTAAGCAGCCCCCTTTGCTGACACACACAGGTGTTCTACCAGAAAGGCGTGCACACTGCAACGATTTCCATTGCCTTGGCTAACAAAATGTGATGCTCACCATGCCAATGTCAAGCATCAGGGCTCGTGAGCAGCTGAACTGTGTTCTCTGCAGTGATGGAGAATGGAGTTAGAGTAGTGTTTGTGATCCAGAACCATACCTTACTAGCAGAATGCAATCAAAGCCTCACACCAGTGTCCCAACATCTAGATTATAAAGAAGCTGTTATTGCACAGATGTTAGGATGGGTGATTGACTGACTAGACCTCACTACATCACTACTCCCAACCTCCCAACTCAGGAATGACTGCCCATGTGGTGTACATCATGCAAGACAAGCCAAATGATTGCAGGAGCATTTTATTACGTTCTAGCAGTTAATACATATCTCTTCCTGGGGGTGTTGCATTCAGGGTCTTTTCTCTTGGTTTTACTCTTCCAGTAGAGTACTCTAAGAGGAAACAGAAAGAGATGTATGTTGAAGGTACATTTCACCAAGGTTAGTCATTGGTGACAGCATAACTCTTACTTGGTCTTCGCCGTGAGTAAGAGGGAAAGATTTAAAGCATTTATCATGCTGAAAATCACGCATTCATTAAACACTCTCTAAACTCTTCAGACAGCCATCTGGCTCCTGTCGCTCCATTTGTCATAACTGTGCTTTGTTGTTACCGTGCCACATCTTATTTGCCATATACTGTGAGGACTGGACAGCGAATGACATGTTTTGTCAACTTTAACACTGTTTATGAGCTAAAAGGAGAGGAGAATTGAGTTTACCATGTTATGGGCCCTTTAAAGTAATTTCTGTAAGAAAAGTAACAGATAAGGACCTAACTCTCAAATGTATTGGATGATCTCTGTCTTTTATGCTCACCCCAAAATAAGGAAGAACAGCAGGAGCAGAGAAGTTAGACAGACCGTCAGGAGGTCTGGACTGGGCAGCCGCAGCAGAGCAAAAGGGGGCTGACGAAGCTTTAGTGGGAACTGACCACCAGGCTGAAGGGCCAGGTCAAAAACCTCTTGCAGCTCTACGTGGCCCAAAACTACACGAGGAGTAACTGGGATGGGGAGAGAGAGAGACAGAGACAGAACGCAAGAGAGAGAGTAGAGTGAATAGAGGTACGCCATAATGAATCCATCAGAAAGTGGAGTTTGAAGGGCCCCTAGTGGCCAGAGCGTAAACTGCATTATTGTGTTAAAACGAACAAATAAAACGAGAAGATTGGGAAATCATTATTTGGGTTTCTCTCTATAATGTTGTGGGGATTGGTGGGTCGAAGTAAAACATTATATTTTAAAAATAATATTATTTTTCTTTGTCCGCTTGTGTAAGGTAATGCGTAATATGACCTGGCACAAGAATTAAGGGGACCATACCAATTTTTCAAACCCTTTTACATTGTTTTTCAGGGACCCACGCCAGGTCTGTTTTGTTGATGTTTATTTTTGTGACATCACAAAAATGTTTAATTAAAAATGTATGTTTTTCCATATGGACTGTATGTAGTGGTGTGTACATTTTGAAACTGTTTATACATTCAAGTATTTTATCTAAAAAAGCATGAATAAAAATTCATGATATGAGTCATTTACGACTGAAAATGTAAATGACCACTGTTCTAAATGGCTGCCCTGATTTGTGCCTCATTTGAATAGAAGTTCAGACAATCCTTATAACATCAGCGAGAATGGGTGGAGCTAAACTGCCATAGCCTCAATAGACAGATACATGTAAGTTGTTGTAAATATAAATATGACTGTTTTTCTCCAAATAAGGTTGATATGGATGGGGATGGAGACAAACAAGCAGGTCAGCAAGGATGTCTGGGTAGGAGAGACACCTGTGAGATAATAGTAGATGCGGACCAGGGAGCGTTCCTGAGAAAAAATCTCACACTGGTATGTGCCCGAGTGCTCTGGCCGGACTGAAGGTATTGAGTAGAGTTTGTCCACACCCACCGTCACCTCCTTGAACTGATCCATCAACACCGTCTTGATCTTAAAGGAAAAGCAAAAATGAAATTGATACATTTCTATTCCTACTTACTCCTGCTGTGGTTGATCAGGCAAGAACGGACCAGATGCTTCATTCTTTGTTTAGATCTTCCGGCTACAGATGGCTGTGGCATCACTGAGGATCAAACTTACAACCTCCCGATGGTGAAAATGCTTAAACAGTTGTACCACTCAAGGTGCACTTTAGTTCACTGGGATTACATGGTTAGTATACTCTTGGGGGATCCTTTTCCACACCTTCGTAGACCTCCAGACTATCTGGATGTCCCTCGGCAAACTGAAGGGCACTTTACACCACATCTCAGTCCCGTTGTTCTCCGGCACCGTGATTTCCTGCACTGTTAATAGACGCACACAAACACACACATCCTTGCCTGAGCTTCTTAACACATCACCTTGCAACAAGGTTTCTCTCACGAGAAGAATAGGGCCAGCACCGTCTGCCTGCCGCGCTCGTAATTATAATATTTAAGCAGAGCCTCTGGGGAGAGCGGTAAAAGGGATGATGCACCGAACAGTAATTGTAGCTGTGCTGGCTGGAAATGAATACCACAGTGTGTGGGAGGGGGGCGGGCGAGGAGGGGGGCTCTGCCACCTTAAATCAAGCAGCCTAGGTCTTCGAGGCTACCCATGGGGGCTTTTGCATAAAAAAGATATTATGCACAAAAACATGCCAAAGCCTGGGGATTGGTTTAACAAACTCTGACTGGCTCTTAAGAACGTTTGCAGGGATTTAGGAGCTACAAATGAGTGTTTGTGCCAGACGCGTATACTGTTACATAACGGTGGTTCCAGTGCTGTCAGCCTGCATTAGGACGCCTCCGTCAAGTCGCGGGGGACGGCATGCCAGCGTGGAGTATCAGAGAATAAGGCCAATTGCATGCTGTCGCAACTCTGATATGGTAGCGTCAACTTTAAAGGGCGAGTTCACCATATTTTCAAAATTCTAAACGAAGATACAGACGTAAACATTCAGCATTCAAAATGTGCAAAGTTAAGAAATTAAGGGGCTGGATTTGCATTATAGACATTATTGACCTCTGAATGCAAAATATTGGAATTTAACGTGCATAAATGTATTAAGATTTTATTGGGATTGGAGACTGGATATTGGCATTTCGATATTTATTGCAACTTTTGATTGGTTTCTTTTGATCTATTCATCACATATGCAGACAATCGAAAAGGTAGCTGTCATTATAAATGGTTAAAATATAAAATTACAACAATGTAAAGGATGAGCTATGAAAGCATTGATGCAGGACAACCTAAAGGAAAAGCTGAGGAATAAGGGCTCACAAGGGCAATCCAGTGGGAATTCACAGGTGTCATACTGGCAGGAAATGCAGTTATAGACGGCACCCAGAGCCTGAAAACCTGCCCATCACAGAGAAGAACAGGGAAATTCATTTTGGGGTCTTGTGGGGTCATTGGAGAGAACTAAAACCTCTCACACAAATGATTTCACATTGGTTCTGTGAGCTACATTAAAGTCATTATTTCAGGATAATATGTGATTGTTTTGAGATACTGAGTCAAACATTTTATGAAAATCCTAAAAAGTTCTTATTTTTATAATAAAAATTATAAGACATGGGAACAAGACAATCTTGTTCACATACACTATTAAGCTTTGGCCAAATCTTAACTGTCTCATTCCCATACCTTAATAAGTCATGCCCATCATGCCAGACCCTTATCGCATGTTCCCACTTTATCAAGTCATGGCCATGTCTCATTCCTACACCTTAATACATTGTGGCCAGAACTAAATTATCTCATTCTTCTTCTACTTTTGTTATTCTACTTCTACTTTTTGATAGCGGATCGACAGCAGCTGTCTGCATGTCCTCCCTCACCACATCCATAAAACTCCTACTAGACCTTCCTCTTCTCCTCTTCCCTGCAGCTCCTCCTCCCAACACACTCAGTCTCTCCTCAGCACACGTCCAAACCAACGCAATCTCACCTCTCTTTTCCTCCAAAGGTCTAACTCAAGCTGTCCCTCTAATAAACTCACCCCTAATCCTGTCTGTCTTCATCTCTGCCAGTACAAATCTTAGTATTTTTAACTTTGCCACCTCCAACTCTGCTTCTTGTCTTTTCGTCAGTGTCGTCTCCAAACCATCAAACGATTCAACACAGCTGGTCTCACTACCGTGTAGTGTCTGACACACTTCTCTGCCACTCCTGACTTCCGATTACAATACCACAGCTCCACTACCATTTGACCGTCCTCATTCCTCTCCTTGACACCATATCTACCCATCACCTCCTCATTAACCCTGTTCTCTTCATCAACATGTCCATTAAAGTCTGCTCTAACTCTCTCTTCCTTGGGTACACTCTCAACTGCTTCATCCAACACACTCCAGAATCCTTCTTTCTCATCCATCTCACACCCAACCTGTGGGGCACTAACAACATTCAGCTTCACACCTTCAGTTCCTAAATTCACACTCATCACTCGGTCTGACAATCCGTTCACTTCCAGAACACTCCTAACATACTCTTCCTTCACAACAACACCTACCCCAGTTCCCAGCCACACGCTGACAGAACAATTTGAAACCTTCTCAAATACACCTGCCCTTAATTCCCTTCCATCTGGTCTCCTGCACTCACAATATATTAGCCTTCCTTCTCTCCATTTTATCAGCTACCCGACCCTCTACCTGTCATACTGCCAACATTCAAAGTCCCCACCCTCACTTTGAGCCTCCTCTTACTCCTCTCCTCCTGCATCCAGACACGACGTCCTTTCCTCTTCCTCTTTGGCAAACAGTAGCTCAGTTTCCACCAGTGGTGGAATGTAACTAAGTATTTGTACTTCGTTACTGTACTTAAGTATTTTTTTACGTATCTGTACTTTACTTA
>JBBPCY010072663.1:0-10865 GCA_037974405.1 Brachyalestes nurse
TAAAAAAGCATCACAAAGAAATGAAGCCTGTCTGCCTCTGTGCCTCCGACTTCAGCACGCCGCGACGGCCCGTGACACAGGGTCTAACTTTTACATGTGGTTCTTAAGCCACAAACTGACATGGTTCATTTAAAGTGAAAGTTTAACCTAAATGTGGCATTTTTTGGCATTTATACATTTTTCTTAGTGTAACTTTTCCCCCAATATTTTAAAGTCAGCGCTTAAACAGGGATACTGCATTATAATGTGCAGGACAGTGTTCTCTGTAGAGGGTAGGCTCTTATTTTCACAAAACATGCATTATAGAATATAACAGCTGTCCAATGTAATTCTGTGGCAAAGCAACATCTGAGTAGCTCACAACAGAAGTATTATTTTCTGATCTGTGTAGAAACATCTAAACATTCCAATGATTCCTTCAATTTGCCATCAAGTCAAGTCATGTCAACTTGTTGTTTATTGTCATTTCATCATAGAGTATAGATCTATAGAGATCTATAGATCTATAGAGTACAAAGTATAATAAGACATTACTGTAGGACCATGGTGGAAAAAAACCCCAATACAATACTATGCACGTGGAGGACTACATAAGATTTGAATACACAAGTAGCCAATACAAGAATACAGGACAGGGTACAGTGCAGCCGACATAAAGCAGAAACAGAACCATGTGACAGGTATTGTATTCCAGCAGCTGACTAATTAAATGTGCAAAAATGCACAAATGTGTGAAAGCAGCACTCAGCAGCATAAAAATAGCTGCATCAGGACAAAAAATGTACAGTATGGAAATTAAGGTAATGGTACGTTGTAAATTAGTTTAAGGAGCTTTCATATATAACCATTGCCTTATTTCCCTTAAGGAAGTCCCATAATTACCTGTAGATAAATACAAATATCATGTCCTAGATTGCCAAAAGACAGAAAACACAGAGAAAAACGTGAGCTGAAATTTGCTGGCGGGTGCAAATGTAAATCCAGTGAGATAGACACCACCCTCCAAGTAAACACACAGGCAGCCAGAAGGACACCACACCCCCTCTTTATCTCCAGCTGATTACATGATTCACGGTGATCATTTCTGCGCTGTGACCAAAAATACACCTTACACAGCAGCTTCGCGCAGGCCGCAGCAGTGGAGATGAGAAAGTAAACACAGCTGCAGGGGAAGTGAGATTTTTCACCCAAAGAGGACTTCACTTTCACACCTCATATTCTGTGAGTGAGTCTATTCACCTCAGTGAAACATCCACACCTGTGTCTGTCAGTGTAAACTGTCTGGTGTCAGTTAGCTGATTATCATCATATCATGTTGTGATACTTGCTGGGAGTTATTCAGCATGAATAAGGCATCCCTAAGACTTTTACGATCACCATATATATAAACACTGCTTATCGTCTGTATAGCTTCTGTCCTTTGAACTCAATAAGCACAATGACTGACTTCTAATTGCCCAATATAACAATAATTGCACTGAACAAAATAAATCCAATGTCATTATTGAGTAAATCATTCAAAGAAGACAATGGTTACAGTACAGCGGAAGAAATCAAATATAGTAATCCCCAATAAAGCCAACATATATTACCTGTCTTATATTTAACTGTAGCCCAGAAATTGCTGAAGTATAGTAAATGATTAGTAAACAAGGAAAAGGTTAAAGTCTAGTAACATAACAATTATTAACATGCTCAAAAATACTGTTAAAGACCCCCTGCATTCAAAAATGTGCTTCTGGAGAGCTTTTACTTTTAGTTAGATTGTGTCAGATGGGTTAAACCTGGGGGTCAAAAATCTTATCCACAGAAGGCCAGTGTGGAAAAGTTTTGATGTTTGAATCAGAAGCAGAAAAATTCATTTATCTCAGAGGAAATTGCTTATGCTACAATTACACAGACACACAGAGACAGAAAGATGAGAACTAGATAAGATATAGCATAAGTCTAAGTAAAATACTCTGACAATGCTTAGTACTAAATGCACTATTCTACATACACAAAAGAAGACTGAGACTAAGTGGAATCAAGTGTGCTTCTGATTGGTTGGAAAGAAAACCTGCAATTACTTTGTTTACACCCCTGTGTTAAACTGTAATTTCACATTTTTCATTGAAAACACTACACTCCAAGCCAAAAGAGGCACTAATTATCAGTGCATATTTCACAAAATGGCTTGAACCTATCATGGTCCATTATGATAAAACATGCTAATGAGGCGATTAGTAACAGGACACCTGCCTACATACAGAACATGCTCATGCTAACATAGCAATGTAAGATGTGAATGTGCCACGCTGTGTATGTATAATACAATATGCGTCGTATCAAGTGACTGGAATTCACTCTATACTGAATGTATTAGTCTCAATTTTATAGTAATTTTTAACGTAACTACAGATAGATTGTCTCAGTGCACACTGATGAAGTGAATGTTTGCAACTAATGTCACTGTATTTATAGATAATATCACAGTCACACTTTATGTTGAAGGTCTGCTGCAGATGCTTAGTAGATGCTCGCCTTGTCTTATTAACTGAATACATATAGAAGGCATCTGAACTTGATCTTTAGTGGACTCTGAAATCAAGTGTGACCAGTATTATAGTATATTTTGTGTGACAGTCTGTGTATAAAATATCTACTCACTCCCAAACTCCAGTACACAGTTAGAGGACTGGGAGCAGAGCTCACTCCATCTTTGTCATCAGGCCCAAGGAATGACAGAACACGAGAACAGACAGTTATTTCAGTGTGGCACTAGACCATGAACATTGTTTTTGGAAGGTCTCTTGTGTCTGCCTCAGAAATGCATAGATGTGGGGCTGCGGTGTTTGTAACTGAAGAGTGACAGGTGGTCAGTGCTGGAGAATGCTTAAACGTGATCCTGTGTCCATCACTGGGGGTCCAGTGTCTTTTACATAACGCTCTCCTGTTGTCAAAGCTTTCACCTTCTGTGTTGCATCGCCTGACTGGATGACACTCTTTCTATTAATGAGTTTATTGGCTGATAGTTGATCTTGTTTAAAGTAATCCTCTCTGGGTAACAGAGTGCTGGGCATTGTCAGTCAAATGGATGGAAAACCACACTGTTTTAGTCTCTGGGTACATGCACTGGGTGTAGTTCCTAACATTATGACACAGTTAATTTTACAAGGTTGTCCTTTTAAATTCTAAGGGCCTGTTCATTGGACATGAATTAGACCTAATCACGGACTAAAGTGCAACATGAGTGATGTTCCACCAGTAAAAGTGTCAGTTAGTCTAAGCCTAGGCTTAACGTACCCTTCACTTCTTGACTCTGATATCCACAAATACTATAAAAATTTATAACAGCTACAGAATCATTAAAATCATGGGTGGGCAACATGGCCACATGTTGTTGCTACTGTGTGAAATTATATCAGTATGTCTAAGTACAACTTGGGCATATTGGGACAGACACTGAACTGCATTAGCTAATTTAGGCACTGTACTATACTGCATAGTAACAATAAAATAAGTTTACTATCATGTTTTCTCTCTACTCATTTTGTTTATTTTAGGGACTGTTTCTTATAGTCATAAATGGTTTATTTTTGCAAATGTAAAATAAAAATATTTGTACTTGATTCATAACCTCTCACAAACTTCATATGTAAAATATTGCAATGTTATATTTTTGCCATATCACTCATCCTTCATTTAGTCATTGGAGAATATGTGTAAAAGTTAATAATATTATAAACACAAATGTTTAAGAAATCATTTGAACACCCCCTCTGCTTATTGTAAAAGAATGCTGCAGTTGGATCCAAACAGTCCCTCTGCTACTCTCCTTTTGAGTCCATCTCAACTGATAAAGGAGATTGGTGTTGCTGGGCAACGGATTATTTGTGCAACACAGTGTTGGGCTGGTCTCAGGCCTGGCCACTTGTCTCACGTCTTTGGAAAGGCCGGTTAGTATTTACATGAACAGAATCTTACAGTGGCTCTTATTCTGGCTGCTTGGAGAAAGACTACAGCAGTAACTTATAACTGCCTAAATGGTGGCTGCCTTTTGCTTTATTCCTGGAACAGGAATTTGCAGTCGTACATGGTGCATCTCCTTGGAAATATGCAGTTGGTTTTGTAGTCCATTTGGACAGAGCATGCAAATGTGTAAATGCCACCACAATGATGCATAATATAAGAAATTACAGGGTATTAAAGCCCCAACTGCTGGGCATATAATTCACTTAACAATCCTAAAAGTTATTACTCATCAGATATGAAACTTGTTTGTTAGCTGTAGAGCGTGAAGAACTCTCGGAATGACTGCTTGGAGACCAATAGTATTGTGGGCAGCAGCAAACACAACCCCATGTACTAATTATATCACTATGACTCATTAGTATCTGACCTACAATAGTTGCTTGAGACATAGCAGTAATAAGTAGGCAAGGAAATGACTTAAGTATAAAAATTAGATGGGAAATCAGAGAGAGCAAGACATTTTATGCACAGGTTGCCTACAGAGAATTAGACACATGTCTTTTCTTCAGCTGTGATCGCCCTGCTTCATGCCTGTGGCCTCGAGGGTTTCCCTGCATGGAAAGATGCCAGGCACCACTGACTTCAGGTCACTTGACTGGAGATGCTTGTGGTTAGGGCTGTGGCTGTATAAGAAGTTGGAAGATGAGAGAGGAAGAGAGGCAAGAGAGAGAAATAGAACAGCCCCTTCTCCTCCGCCCTCAGCCCCAGGCTCTGAGTCACTCGAGTGTAACTAATGCTGCTGTCCGTGAGCTCTGGGTACTCTACTCAAATGAAGACACATCAACCCCCACCAGGCTGCGACTCTCCATGCAAAATCCAATAAAGCTTCCGAAATGACCTATTATCCAAAGATAATGATGTTTTTGCAGAGGAAATATCACAGCAGATGTTGTCTCGAGCCATAAACGGGTAAAAAGGCCAACATACATGCTAATGTGAGCACTGTCAGAATGTGGCATACAGAAGTGTCAAGCATGGCTGCTACCTCAACCATGCAGATGATGTTGCTCTTAGTGCACCGCTGTTTCTCACATACACACATACAAGTGTTTGCCACAGTACACTCCTCACCACCGCCAGCCCCATAAATAGTCAATGGAAACGATTCCAGTGGAGTTTCTTAGCGTTTCCACCAGCTCCCACCAGAAGGCTACAAAAATAAACCCTGCTAAATATGTAGCGTGTGGGTGAACGGATGCCGGCGGAGCTGACATAAATGCGCCCTGCAGCCCCTGGCAAGGTGCTTTGGGAAAAAAGAGGGCCTGTGATGAGCGTGCTGCAGACAAGTCATTCACTTTTCCACATCACATTAAAGTCAGTCCTATTTAACGAGAAGAGGATGTGGCACTGCTGGTGACAATACCACCAATGTTATTTTAGGGCCTATTTATTTGTTTTGTGCTTTTCCAGTCAAATAACTGCTCAACTGTTGAATGAAAGCTCTATTTTATCATCTTTAAAATAGTGGAGGGATGTCATAGAAAAAACTCTATTGGTTCTGTAAAAACCACTTCAAATGATTTCCTGTTTAGCATGGATAACCAAGCAGGGTTTCAAATGTTTGTATTCTCTGCCCAGTCAGTACAGCCTAATCTTCACAACCAGCTTGTTTTGAATTTACTGCTTGCTTAGTCTCTCAAAAATTAAAACATTTACACACATCTACCTATTCAACACACAGTAGTTTAGCCCCACCCGGTTTCAGCCCAGTCTTGAATAAGGTGCAATACTGGACAATCTGTCTAAACAGCAGTCATTTACATATACTAAAGTTTAAAAGGAATATAAAAGGTCTTTAAAAACATGTTCATCATAAGGAACTGCTTCAAAGAACCCTAGGTGTATTAACTGTTAAGACTGTGGCATAAAATGGGTTCTAAAATGAACAGCTTTCTTTAAAGGTTAGCTGTTATCTTTTTGTTTTTGTACTTAACAAGTCTAACTTAATAACCAGCTGACAATGGGTTTGGGTCTGAAGAATGAAAGGCTGGTGAGTAATTATGGTGGCTGGCAACAATATCAAGTGATAGAAACTCTCTACGTAAATCACAACTACACACAGATCCTACACATGTTCTTTGTGCAACATGAATGCTACTTAGAACCTCCCACCTCCCACTGTTTCTCAAAGATACACTTTTCCTCCAGCATGCGTTTCCTCTGTGTGCGTGTGTGTGTGTGTGTGTCTGTGTGTATGTTAACGTGTTTATGTTGCCCAGGCCAGTTGTGTGGGCAGAGTGTGTGCATGCAAAAACACTCCAGCAAATGAATCAGTTGTTACGTAAGATCAAGATCCCACCATTTCGCTAATTTGCTCATCAGACGTAGCCGGGTGTCAGTGGTGTTGATTTACAAGATGGTGCTCCAGATGGTTATGTATTGATTTTTTTGCTTTTTCATTGATGGGGCAGGGATGACACTAGATCAAATGACCAAGTGGCACAAAGGCTCTCTTGAAAAACCTGACCGCTTCATGAACCCAGTGGACAGAGTGCTTGATAGAGTTGGCCTTTTGTCTTTTGTCTTCGTGCAGTAGTGGGCCTGCGTGTGTTCGACGCGAGACTGCTGCTGTTTTTTGAGCTTTATCCTCTTCAGACAGTTTTCATTAACCTTGCTGGTCCCTGACTCATATGGTTTTATGGATTTGCCTTTTGCGGTCAATTCCTTTTTCGGATACAATGATACACAATTGCGCTGTTATATAACAGGGCAGGGCGAAGTAATACTCATGACTAGGCAGCCTGGGAAAGCTGTCTGAGCGTGATGGCTCAGGTGTGTGTGTATGCATGTATCTACATGTGAGTGTGCGGCAAATACTCTCAGGTGTAGCGTCCCTCTCCTAGTCTCTAGGGCTGGAGTACATCATCAGGTGATTTGTCGCTTGGCTTCATTATTGTTGTAGCAGAACAGGTATCGCTACACACACTAATTAATCATCAGGGGTTATGGGTGGGGAACATGCTACAGGGATCATTAGAGCGCACTATAGTTTTCACAATGCAGTGGGTGCCTGTGGCAGCAAGGGTGCGGTATTTGGTAGGATGGAGCATCATGTACATCTCTAAGTCTCTGGCTGCCTACTTGGTGTCCTGAACATTTTGAGCAAAGACGAAAACAGAGATGTTTCTAAATAAAGCACTGTTCACTTCACTGTCTGTTGAAAGTGATGTTAACTACTTTGGCCAACAGTCTAATCACATGCCTGGTCCTAGAGACTGTGTTTTCCTGATCCAACACACCCACTTCAGCCTGAAAAGGGCTTGTTAATTAGTTACGCGGTTGGATGAGGTGAGGGGGCCAGTGAAAAGTACCTAAGTGACCAGTCTTAAACGCAAAGGTTACAGTTGCATTCCCTGAACTACTGATCATGTGAGCTCCTGCTTTGTTGGAATAAAGACCTGCAACCACACCAGCTCTTTGCAGATGCAATTGGACGTTCCTGCACCGAATGTACTTGATCAGCCAAGACATGTTTGGTGTCTGCAGTATAATTTATTCATGTTACACTGGAGTTACAATGCTGTATGTAGTGAGCTCCATAATTATTGGCAGTCGTGGCAGAAAATCTTTTTTAGGCTAATTTTACTTCATTTAAAAGTTAGACTTCTCTCAGTGTGAGACTGAGCTAATGAACCACGGAAACTTCCTTTACCCAAGAGAGCTAATAATAATAGAGCCTGTAGATTTGTATATGTGGTTTCTGATAGTGTATTGCAAAATGTATAAAAACAGAAAAAAGATAAATATGTCCCAGTATGATTTTCTGGCCACATTATGATCAGGGCATACTTAGGCATGTGTAACAGGATTTAGTGAAGTGCTGTTTGAGAAATGTACAAGAAAACTCATTGCTCTCTAAGTTTTTGAAAGTAAATTTTAAATGTGGCACTGTTGTGCCTAAATATCTGATGTTTCTTTCAAGGTTGTAGCCATGGAGTCAGCATTGGGGGGATACAGGTGTTGTCCGGTGGTGTAAAGATGAAGTGTGGGGGTGGGGTGGTGGGATGAGGTGGAGACTAGAAATGTTTGTTGTTGGGAGGTGGTTGGGAACAAAATATTTTGTGTGGTTACTTATCAGACAGTAATGTGTGGTTGCCTCTCATAGCACACCAGTACCACTTCAATCAAGATATTGGCTGTGGTATATTTGAATATTGGAGAGATGCCCCCCACCTCAATATATACAGATATATGTATATTATTGATGTAGTATCATTACATCATATTTTGCCCATCTTGCCCACACCTACTACAGATTCTAATGTCTTGTTTACATTTGTAATTTTGGCATTGACCATAATTACATGTCCTTTCTTACATTCTGTGCTGAAACCCTTTCTTGTGAAGAAGCTGTTGTGTGGTGGAGTTGTAATACATTTTTTTTCTCATCTTTCCAGTAGTGCTATCAATAGTCTTACACATCAAGACAACCATTCAGTGGGAATTCTTCTGTGCACTGTGCCAAAAACAATGAGCCTGATAATAGGCATATTAGACAAAAACTTTCAATGGATCTGTGGATGACGAGATGATAGAAATGTTCCCACGTTTGTCGCGTTTTTCTCTAACAAGGCTTCCAGCACACACTCATGCCTCAGTGAACATGTTGCTAAGCAGAGGGAGATGCCACTCAGACAGGGACCACCGAGCATTCTCACTTCCCTTTCTGATGTCTAGAAGCTCCAGCACCTCGGAAAACACTGCTGCTAAATATAGGCTAAGGCTTGCATGTTCTTCTGAGTTAATGACTGGCTTAGTAACAGGAAGACTACATTATTGTATAAAAAAGTCCTTCTTCTTAATGTCGCCGTTTTTTAAAGGTGATCATTAATGATGTACGCACTCTTTATGTCCATTCAGCTGGACCTGGTTTAGCCTCACAGGCTACACAGTCCACATATATAGTTATGTGAGATGTTGTAAGGGCTGGTGGTCTGCCAGACTTCCTACTGCAATAGATACACTATTAAGCTTGCATGCTCCTTTGAGATGATGGCTTTGTTATAGGTCTATAGAGCATAGGATCTTCTCACCATCACTTGACTGGCCTGCAGACAGCCTTAACCTCAACCCCATCCAACACCTTTGTGATGAACCTTTGGGGAGATTGTGAGCCAGGTCTCCTCGTCTAGCATCAGTGCCTGAGTTCATAAATGCTCAACAGAATGAAAATTTCCATTGAAACTCCAGAACCTTGTGGAAAGACTTCCAAGCAGAGTGGGAGCTGTTATAGCTGGGGACCAGTTATAAGTGGGGACCAACTCCACATAAAAGTCCATGTATATGAATACAATGTCCCTGTTGGAGTCCCAATACTTTTTTCCATATAATGTATTCTTCACATCATGCAACACAAACAGCAGCTTATGTATAGACATATTTATATCATTAGCCCTCCTCAGAATGATGCTGAGCGGAAGTGTGAGTAAAGGGCATGGGGGAAGAAAACACAGCCTGTGTTTGGCGGCTTCTCAGGATGCACCACTGATTCATCCCCTAAAGAGAGAGACCTCAGAGAGAGACCAGATACAGGGAACAAACAGCAAGTTTACCTTGCGGGCTAATGCCTTGAGGGCAAGGCAATCAGCGTGCACCTAAACTCAAAAATAAATCACAGTGTGAACTAAATTATTACATTATCCATTTCCATTCAGTCAAATACCACACAGTCAGCATAGCATTACTTTTCTTAATGAAAATTTGTTAAGAATGTTTGAAACTATGGTAACTTCATAGGTGAAGGAAAAAACTTGAATGTACTTTAATTTGATTTTATTTGCAGTCATTTTGCAACATTTCTATTGATTCAATTCGCGTGAAATATTTACAAACAATAGTAGTCAAATGGAATAAACAATGAAAAATAATTTTTTTACATTTATTACATTTTAATATGATGACATTGTTACCTCAACAAAGAATTACAATTAATGTTCATATACAGTCATATGCAAATGTTTGAATACCCCCAGTTATGAAAATACATTACTTCGTCCTCTACAGTGAGCAAACTTAAATATTTTTTATCTGACCAATTTTTATTCAGATGCTGAATGTTTCTCATATTGGGAAAAAATAAAATGCACCATAGCTTTTGCCCTGGCCAAATTGTAATATTTATCATCTATGTCTTGAAGTTATAATTTGCATTGAAATATGCATAACCATGCAATTCGCAAACTGACTATACATCTGACCCACAGGCTCATTTCTGGTCTTCTGATAACATGTGTCAGTGTACTTATGCGCTAAATCACTATATAATTTGGATGCACAATCTAAGCCTCTAGCAAGGTACTCAGCAACACCTAACACTGCATGTAGCAGTCCTGCATGTCCATTCACAGCTTTCAGGCCCTGGGCAGTTTCACAGTGGTGGGTCTGAGTAAATGGGTTTTGTCAGGCCTTTCTGATAGCCCATTATCACAAGCTACAAGGCAGTGATGTGAGACTGACATGAGCTCTTGATCAGCCCCGTTTTTACGCTTGTTGATGGAAACGACCCAACACTGCTATCTGGGGCCCAATTCTTCACATAGTTCCTGCTGAGGCCTCCTAGCAACCGTAGTGACAAATGCTGTGACAATTGTCCCAGCGTGCTGTACTTTCCACTGAACACAGCCTCACACGTGGAACTACATATGAGTGCTTTAAATCTGAGTAGCTGAACACAACAATCATATTGTCATACTGACAGTAATTGGATTTACAGCCGTGTGCACATTTACATGCTTGTCATTAGTGCCACAATATAGAATTTCTGCAGTAAGCCTATATATATATATATATATATATATATATATATGTGTGTGTGTGTGTGTGTGTGTGTGTGTGTGTGTGTTTTTGTGTGT
>JBBPCY010072664.1:0-10865 GCA_037974405.1 Brachyalestes nurse
AGTTGAAGCATGGTGCTGTCCAGAATGTCTTGGTCTGCTGGAGCATTAAGATTCTCCTTCACTGGAAGTAAGGAGCCACCTGAGTTCAATAATTAAGGGGTGTGTCCCAATACTTTTGTCCATGTAGTGTATGTTGGACTCTTCTTTTGGCCTGAAAGTGAAAGCAAAGGTGATCTAATCTGCCTCTGGAGCTGCATTATAGGAAGAAGACACAGATAAAATGTACATAAGCAAAGATTTTCAAACTCAATTTTGTTTGTCTTTCTCAGAATTCTACAAAAGAGAATGAGGAAGACAGCCTGAAGTCCCTCACCGAGGAAGAAGTCAAAGGAAAGATAGAGGAGTACAACTCCAAAGTCTCTGAAAATGGAATGAAATTAGTGAGTACACACATTTCTACCCACAAACAACATTTCCAATTGCAAACCTCTTTATAATATCACAACTGGCAAGCCTAGATCTCCACAACTCCACAACATGCACGGTTGCTTTTAAGATTTGTTCAGTATTTCTATGTCCCTTTCAAAATCCTACAGAAATGAATACATTTACATAAACTACCAGTCGGATATTTTTAATACCACAGGTGTTTACTATTTAATAATTTATTTCATTCTTATTCTTGTTAAACTGGAAAGTTGTTGGTTTAACAACTATAAATGAAAATGTGTGAAATAAAGTCTCTCATCTTTCTAAGATGAGAGAATCTGTAACAGTGCAGGTCGGACTCCTATTTACTGGTTGTTGGTGATGCAGAGTCAAATCTTTTGATGCAGAGTCAAAGTCTTTTAACTTTAAATGCACTCGTTACTGTTTCTGCTTTTAATAGCTCCTTAAATATCTAACAATTGTCCGGAGATCCACATTATCCACATTTAAATTATATTAAGGGTATAATTATTTATATTAAGGCTTTTTGTAAGTCAGTAGTGATGAATAAAAATGACATTTTCTGGATAATAAAGGAACTCAAATGAACATACCGTAAATTTATTTGTTAACAAATAATATTGACTGTATATTTAGTAAACATAAAGTGAGTCACATGCAAATGTAGATAATGTATCTTGGTAGAAGTGTATCTTGCTCACTAGGGGTATAAAAATCAGTGCAACTAAGAACAAAATTCTAAAAACAGTTTGATGTGTTTGTCTGTGTTTCATCTTTATGTCATTTAGTAGTTTTGATGTCAGAGAGTTCACTGATGTGCTTAATTCTCAGGCTGATGATGGCACATACACCGGCTTCATTAAGGTCCACCTGAAGCTGCGGCGGCCTGTCACGGTACTGTGCCCAGACGCTAAGGGTCCAGGCTGCAGTCCAGCCGATGATCCAGAGCGGCGCACGTCCTTCTACCTGCCCAGTGACACGGTGAAGCAGCTTCACGTCAGCAGCACCACCACGGTGGCCGAGGTCATCCAGGGCCTGCTCAAGAAGTTCACAGTGCAGGACAACCCCCGCAAGTTCGCCCTCTACAGGCGAACACACCGGGACGGCCAGGGTAAGGGGACGTGTGCGCATGCGTGTGTGTGTAATGGGCACCGGAACCCTTATATCAGAGGGGGCGTGTCGACTTCACTTTAAAAATCTTTAGTTTCATCCCCCCACTTATCCATCCATATCCCCCATGGGGTCTATGAGAGTCGAACTGAGCGAGGTGTGTGTGTGTGTATAGATGGGGTCTATGAGAGTCTGACTGAGCGAGGTGTGTGTGTGTATAGATGGGGTCTATGAGAGTCTGCCTGAGTGAGGTGTGTGTGTATAGATGGGGTGTGTGTGTTTGTGAGTGAGTGTGTGCCTTTTTGAGTCTGACTGAGCGAGTGTGTGTGTTTGAGTGTGTGACTGTAATTAAACTGACAGTGTGACCGAGAATAAAAGACTATGACTAATATATTGCATGTCTGTTACATTTGGATTTCAGTTTGTGGTTTGAAAACCATTATAAGGCATTATATTTTTTCCTGTTTACATTAGATCTTTTACAGAAGCTGGCGGGCTCTGAGCACCCACTGTACCTGCGATTGCTGGCTGGTCCTGACCTGGAGAACCTGTCATTTGTGCTGAGGGAAAATGAGACTGGAGAAGTGGAGGTGGGTTGGCTCTACCTAATCAAATCAGCCTGCTATCACCTACGTACAAAGACTGAAAATCAGTATGTCAGGGAACCACAGTATATCGTTTGATCATTACTGGCGTCCTGGTCTCTGCAGTACCAATACTATGGGACACAATATGCAAACTCTAAGCATTTTGACAAACTATTAACTTGTTTATGCTCTGTCCACACATGCATTCTTGTGTGGTTATTGTGAGGATGGACAAACTTTATACCATTAGTCAGAAATCCCATTCGGCCCAATGGGATAACGTATAGCATATCTCAAGACAAAACAAACGTTGAAATAACTCTCTCTACCCACATGTTTAGACAGGGCACAGCTTATCAATACTAAATAAACTGAGATAACTGTATAAAATTGGGGAACAAATGTTTAAAACACTAAAATACTAAGACAAGACACGGAGCAGTCACACACACACATGTGCACACATGCACACTCTCTCTGAGAGAGACTGTGCATGACTGCTCCGTGTTCTGAGAGAGAGTGTGCGTGCGTATGTGTGTGTGTGACTGCTCTCTCTCTCTCTCTCTCTCTCTCTCTCCCTCTGTCTCTCTTTTCTCTCTCTCTTTTCTCTCTCTTCTCTCTCTCTTCTCTCTCCTCTCTCTCTCTCTCTCTCTCTCTGTGCATAATGTTCTCAGATTGGCTACTTTCAAACCTCCTGCCTCTAAGTTCAGCGGTATTTTACCATTTCAAGATGCACTTTCTATATTTATAGTTATATTTTATATGGAAATGTAGCTGAATTTATGTTCATATTTGTTACAAAATTAGTAAATTACATATTTATTTGATAATTTAGCTGTAAAATGTTGATATATATATATATATTGCCACAAAAAAACAAAAATAGGTGTGTGACATTTAGTAGTTTCCGCGTTATCGTGGGGATTTCCGCGTACCATGATCAGTTCGGTTCATCAGTATATCAGTATATCAGTGACTGTATTTCATACTATGAAAATAGAGTCAGAATCTCTACAGTGAATATTGTATTATTGTGAAAATTATTGTGTCCTCTCATACAGCTTTAAGACAGTGTTCTGCTTCATTAAGCAAAAAAGACTAATGTAATTGTGATTAACTGCATATTACTGTGATTTAATCTTGGTCATGTAATTCAGATTATAATGAAATATCTTCTTTTCTAATTAAAACCCGTGATGTGTTCTGGAGAGAGCCTGGAGTGAAGATTCACGACCTGCTCCTTCCACTCGGGTTCTCCTCTTTTTTTCAGAAGATTCATTTGAAATCCCAGCAGGAGTCTGCATCGCCGATGTTAACGGGCTGAAGACGCTCCAGAGGAAGCTCATAATGGAAAATATTTCATTAAAATTTTTCCTCTACTTTTCAGGAAGCTGTGCAGAATCGTGCTCCCTGCAGGGAGGCAGAATTCCCTTTCACGCACATGAAGGCCATTCCGTTCTTCATTGTACTCCTGGAGCAACACGTTGACTCATTCCTGCTCTAAATAGAGCAGTCACCCAGAGACTCAAACTCCTAAGGCATGACATAATAACGCATGAAAATGAACCAGGCGAACGCACACACTCTCCGAATAAAGCAATTCCTGGCCTGGACAGACAGCTCTAGGAAAACCTTTAAAGGGGAATTTTACCAGCTTTGACCTTTCAGCACATTTAAATCATAAGAATCAAGTACCAAATGGGGGAATAAGATACGGTTCAGAGTGGGTTTGGTGTGAAACTCCATTCAGAACTGGTGAATGGAACCAGACGTCTGCCTCAAAAAGTTTCTCACAGAAAGTAATTGCATCAAATGGTTATGGTTTTGAGAAGTTTTTGGTCTTAAAACTAAACCCATTCATGGTGGAGGGATACATGCACAGAGTTGTGAGGCAAATAGCCCCCAAAGAAAAGTGATTTAGCTCAGATTCTCCAATATTTTACCATCATTAACATCCATATAAACACTCAGAGACACGTGGAGCTTCACTGGGGCTCGATAATGAATGAAATGAATGGGTTTGTGTTGGAGAAGTCCGGTTCCATTCACCTCCACTGTAAAGAAATCAGAGTCTCTACAATGAACCGAACACACTCTGGATGACTCTGTTTCTGTTGGATTATGAGGGAATTCGGGAAAATCAATCCCTTTAACGAAGTCTTTTAGAGGTGACGTAAGGAAACCCGTTAGATGAAGTAACATGTTCTGTTCTGAATGGATTGTGATCATTGCGGTATGCACATGATCACATGCGGTGAGGTGTGACTAAGCAGTGCTGGCTGCAGGGAAGACTGGTGAATGAGTTCATTCATAATCACAGCTGTCAATTGGACCTCATCAGTGTCTCCTTGAGCACAAACGGGCTTCTCCAATCACTGTCTTCTCCAATCAGTGTGGGCACACTGAAAGTCCACCTCCCCTTACATGGATGATCTGAGGAAGAGGGTGGTTGAAGGCACAGATGAAAGAGCTACAAATCATCTTTATCTCTCTGGTGAGATGATCAGAGTTAAAAAGTATGAGTTTATTCTGTCTACGGACAATTCCACCTCATCTAAGGTCATTTCTGACCCTGATCAGGTTCTTCTGATGATGCTTTTCTTCTTGTTTCAGGACGTCTCCTCCACTTACACTTACTGAGACACACTGCAGAAAAGAGCTTCACCCAAACCAGAGAAGATCCAGTGAAGACCAGCTGAAGATTCTGTTCAGAAGAATCAGCCAATCAGAGTGAGATTTACTGAAATCAGCAATAAGATCCAGATCTTCACCCTGAACATGTTCAGACCAGTGAAAATGTGTGAATGGAGCAGTTTAAAGCTGAAATAAAAGGCTGAGATCATTATAGAAGTGTGATTTTATATTTTATTTAAATCATGATGCTTTGGAGCAGAATTGGCTCGTCAAGTTAAAACACATTTTCACCCGTCTGATGATGTTCAGGATGTTCTGGACCAGAATAGCCTACTTCATCTAACTGGTTTCCTTAGTAAGTAGTGTGAAAAAGTGGGTTTGGCGTGAAACCATTAATTGTTGACACATTCATTGATTTCTTTACAGTGGGGGTGAACGGAACTGATCACAAATCCAGCTGTTTTATTCACTATCGTCCCCCAGTGAAGCTCCACGTGTTTATATGGATGGTGATGATGGTAAAATAGTGGAGAATCCAAACTAAATCACTTTGTAGCAAATCTTATTGCTGATTGTAGTAAATCTCACTCAGTAAATGCTGCTCTTACCCTGTTGGCTGATTCTTCTGCTGAACAAAATCTCCAGCTTGACTTCAGAAGATCTCTGGTTTGGGTGAATCTTTTTCCTGCATTGTATCTACTATTGTGTAATTCCCAAAGGCACAAATTAATGAAAAATTGATGCAAAAATGAACTACTTGTATCATTGTGTTCTTTGAAGTGAGGCCTGAAATGTTGAGCGGAACATGTGGAGATCAACATGGTGGTAGTGGTGGCCTAGTGGGTAGGATACTTGCCTCTGTACAGAGAGGTCATACCACCACTGAGCAAGACCCTTAACCCCAGACTGCCCCCAGTAGTTAGGGAATGGAAGTTGCTTTGGATAAAAGTGTCTGCTAAATGCCGTAAGTGTAACATGGAGAAAATACAAATGTTCCTTGACTCATGCAGTGACTGCATGGGAGGCCAGTGTTACTCAGTGGGTGCGGCCATGGTCATCACCATCATTCCTTAAGATCAGCCACATGACAACAAACTGTCAGATTCTCATCATTCCAGTGTTAAACGTTCCCACATTGCAGACAACTCCTCAATCCAGCCCAAATCTGAAGCAAATTCTCTGAAATAAGACAAATTTCACAGGAGTGTGAATAGACTGTGGGGTATATAAATTACTAATTGAACCATTTTGTCACAAGTTCAATCTATACAATAAAATAATAGAATATCGCCCTCTATGCTTCCTGTAGTGTATTACAATCTGTCAGAATTTATGTGTTTATCACATGGACATTACAGAGCACTTTTATAAACAAACAATGGAAGCTGCACCACGCCCTCGCTTGATGTAGTGTATTACAGTCTGTGCATGTGAATCATTTGAATATCATAAAGCTCAAATCATGAAAGCTCTATCGCCCCCTATTCTTCCTGTATCATATTACAGTCTGTCAGAATGCCTGTGTGAATTACATGAACATTGTAGAGCACTATAGAGCACTTTTATAAGAAACAATGGAAGATATACCACCCTTATGCTTTCTGTATTACAGTCTGTGTGTGTGAATCATATGAACCATTATAGAGCACTTTTTACAAGCAATATCTATATCGCCCCCTATGCTTCCTATAGTGTATAGACACAGTCTGTCAGGACAACTGTGTGAATCATATGAACATTATAGTGAACTTTTATAATGAAATAATGAATTATTTACCAACCCTTAGGCTTCTTGCACTGTATTACAGTCTGCCCATGTGGATAAAAACATTATACAGCATATCTGTTTTAAGCAAACTATGTGTCGTGTTGATTTTACTTGTGTTGTTTACTTGTATTTTAATCATGTTGTCTACTTGTAGCACTGCATTTTCCTCTCTGTGTAGAAACATCTCAGCCAACATTAAACCAGTGCAGAAAGGGTAATCACATATTAGTAAAAAGAGGAAAATACAATTCAGTGGGAATGAATCTGAGGAGTGGAAAAAAAGAAGTAATCTGTGGTTTTGCTGTCTTCCATGCCATAAAAGCGGAGTCGACTGGGCCCACAGCCCTCAGCCTGCGGGATTAACGCAAAGCCCACCAACATATGATCAGCCAGGAAGTCACTCGCTCGGCCATAAGCCATCAGAATGGATCAAAATCCTCAATACAAGCACATATTGTTTGAGCGAAGCTGCTGTGCACTCGAGATTTCAGCCAGCAGGACTGTGATCTTCCCTAAAAATACGCAAAAATAGACGAATCCTTTCAGCATCTGATTAAACCAAAGAAGATTTACGCATCCACAGCAGCAGAGATAACAATGAAACCCTTGAGGTTAAAAGAGGAATTCCAGCTCATTGTAAAATGGTCTACTTTCTATTTTCACTATATAGCGTAACACACACACACACACACACACACATATATAAAAAAATATATATTTATAAATTATACACACTATGAAATAACAACACCATGTACTATTAAATATGAGAATATGAGATATGCAACATATAGTAATATGTGTAAATATTACTATATGTGTAAATATTACTATATGTGTAAATATGTATATACATAGGTATGTATTTACTAACAAAGAAAATAATTTACTTATTTTTTTCGTTTAAGTGGATTCTTAAGCTCACTCTAGAGAAATACAGGTACATGTGGGGTCTAGCAGGGCAAAATAAGAAAGCAGATATTTATGGTTACATCTGAATTTCAGTGTCAGGTTAACACATAAAATTGTATCATCTCACTATATGAATAACACACTATATGAGAATACCATCACAAATCATAGTTCCTCTCAGCACCATCGTAGAGAAATCAGTGGAATTCCTCTTTAAGGCTACTACGAATACATAATCCTGCCTTTTGTATTAACGGTGCATTTTCCTCTGGTGCTGGAATTGCTCTCCTTTGTCTTCCGCTGGGATTAAAATGAAATGGAACAGGTGGTCTGATGCCGAGTGCTGGAGATTGTCGTTCTGGAGCGTAAAGGCATGAAGGGAGGCTTCCTTACCTTCCTATCATAGTGGAGTGCTGCTGGACGGCAGCCTCCAGGAGGCGTTCCAGAATGGTCCATTCCCCCATGGCTGGATTCAGGCGGCATCCACCAAGCACCTCCACCAAGCACCGGCTACTGGCTTGAGGGACCAGTGATGTTCTCCCCGGGCTCCTCTCACCCTGGAGGTAGGGCAGTAGCAGCAGCAACGGAGGGGAGAGAGAAAGAGAGAGAGAAGGAGAGGCTGCCTGGCTCTACGGCAGATCTGAGAAGGTCCAGGCACCCATGGTCATCTTCAGCCTGGTTCCTCAGAACCAGGCGCTGTCCTGACAAGAATACAAGGAAGAGAGGAAAGTGGGGGGGGGGGCTGAGCCTGACTTGCGCTCAGCTTGTCCTGGGATGCCCCTCTGAGTCCCCCTCCCCGCCCTGCTTCGCCTCACGTGAATATCTTCAAGCGTTTCACCTAGGAGACCCTAGCCTGACCTTGCCCTCATTTGCTTGACCCTTCCGGATCCTCCGCACGACACACGCACACACATTGACCTGCAGCACCCTGCCGTTCTATCCACCATTAACCACACACACACACACACACACACTCAAACACACACAGTCATCCTCTCTCCTTTATCTGTTATAATCCACCAGGCACGTTTACCAGACAGCACCAGCAGCGCATAATCAACCGCATACACGCACACATACACACACTCAGGTCTCTGTCCTGTCAATTATGCATCGTACACACATCTGCACAATGTCACACACTCACACACACACACACACACACGCCAAGCCTCACTTATCTTCCCTGGCCGTCTTTAGACGCTTCTATCCAGCCCTGGCAACCAGAGCGCCGCTACTTCCCCCCTGCCTGCTTTCCTCTCCTCCATCATGTGCTTTTGTTCTCCTTTTTTCCTCTCTCCTCTCCTTCGTTCCTTCTCTTTTCCCCCTCCGGGTGTCCTCCCTCTGCCTCTCCCTGTCCCTGCCTCTTTCCTTCTGACCCCGCTGTCACTACGAGCCTCTCTCTCTCTTTCTCTCTCTTCGCCACGCTTGCATGGGTTCTTACTCTCCCCTTTCGCTCTCTCTCTCTCTCTCTCTCTCTCTATCTGCCCCTCCTTCTCTCCTCCACTCCACTCACGCTTTCTGTCATTGTGGCTTCACCCTCCCTTCACTTGCTCTCTCTCTCTCTCTCTCTCTCTCTGGTAAAAACGTGCTCAAATCGCTCACAGGAGAAGCTCCAAATCTCCGCCGACAGAAGCGCGGCTTTCAGTTCACCATCACCCATTTGTTTGCTTTACAATAATGTTTTTTGTATTGTACGGAAACAACACCGATTTCCTTTCACAGTCAAAAGGTATTTATAACAAAATAATAAATGATGTAAACAGATGGATAGAAATAGTGGGATGTAATATTACAATACATGTAAGAACCTCCATATAAACCAGAGTCTCGGCCACATATTACTCAATGACCCAGCCACTAACTGCACATAGCCCCTCCCACTAACTGCACACAGCCCCACCCACTGCCCATCACCTGTCCACTAATTGCCCAGAGCTCTGCCCACTAATCACGCCGAGGCCATGAAGTTCTCATAGAATCAGAATCAGAAAACTTTATTGATCCCAGGAGAAATTGCCCCACCCACTAACAGCACACAGCACCCCCCCCCTCTCTGCTTACAGCCCCACCCACTAACTGCACATAGCCACTCCCACTTTCTGCAAACAGCCCCATTCTGTCTAATAATTTGAAATAATGCTGGTGGTTGTCGAGCTGGAGACTGAACAGAAAGCAAAAGCTCAGTGATGAAGAGAGAGTGGTGTTAATGAATGAAGCTCCTCCAGAAGAACGTTCTACAGAGGTGCTGTTTAGGTTTGGCCGTTAATAAAGGTGTGTGCAAAAGCAAATACCTGCTTCTGCTGTGACAAGTAAAGGACATTCGACTGACATACAGGATAATCAAGCACACTTGCTGTTTCTGTGGGGACAATTATCAAAGCAGCCCCTGCAGGAAAGTAACTTTACAGGAGGAGGAAAATCCCCACTTAAATTTTAATGTACGTTAATAGACATTTTTGTCATTTTGATCCGTTTCTATTGGTCCATGTGTCATCCATGTACAAACCTTGACAAATCATGAAGGTGCAAACAGGGGTCTTTCAAATATGTCACATTTGAAGTTATAGGGTTTTGTGCCAACGTGGCATCTGTAGTAGTCCATTTTCATCCTCCTCTCTCTTTTCCACCTGTCTTCCCTCGCTCTCTCTCTCTCTCTCTCTCTCACTCTCTCTCCCAGCTCGTGCGTGTGTCCGGAGGATTAAGCGAGAGGAATCATCGCTACACCTCCCTCCATCTCTCCGTTTATCCCCTCCCCCCTCCCCTTGCTTCTCTCATCCAAACACCATCCAAAGCTCTCCGGCCCTCCTTTTCATCTCCAATCCCACTTTCATCTTCTATCTGCCTTTTCTATCTCCTGCAGGCTGTTTGTGAGTTCGGTGTGGTCTTGGAGAGCCGTGCTCTCATCAGTTATCACATCGGCAGTGACGGATTTGACCATTCCTGCCTTTTATCCCCTCCGGGACGGCTCCACTGTTATCTTCTAGCGTGCAAATAAGTCCATAATTTTCGAAGCGGGCCACACTGGAGACAGTGCATGTGTATACAACCAGCATGCACACGCTCACAAAGCCAAGGAAGGGCAGAGAGGCTCCAGCTTACGAGACACACAGATACACCGAGTATCCAGACAGGCCTGGGACTCAGATGCTTCAAGGTGCACTCACTGCTCTAGTTGCTGCATAGCTTATATAATCTCCATAGAAAAGCTCTGACTGTACATGAGCTTAAGGTCACCGTGTCCATGGGTTAGAGGGTATAAACCCCCCAGTGACGGGCTGTGGAGTCTCTGGAGCTGATGGAGCTCTTTTCAGCACTAATCCAATGACATCACTAAAGAGGTCAAGTACTGAATGGAGTATGGAGTATAATTGCCCACCCCCACCTTTCAGTATAACTGTCCTCTCTCTCTCTCTGGGTGGGTAGGGTGGTCCTCCCTCTCCCCATCACTCAGTATAACTGTC
>JBBPCY010072665.1:0-10864 GCA_037974405.1 Brachyalestes nurse
ACACATATATATATATATACATACACACACACACACACACATTAAGAAAACCTGATATGTCGATGTTTGGCAATGGAAATGGAGCACTTCATATAAATTCTATAAATATAATCCAGTAAAACAACTGGTGATTGTCAAGATATTCTATAAACATTTACTATCTTTTTTGATTTATTTAATACATCAAGTTATAAGGATTAAAAATAAAATCTTTGGCTTTTAGTATGGCTTGCATAGGCCTTCTTATGTATCGCCTTAATTTTAGGGACTATATATATATATGTATATAGTTTTTTTTGTTCCATGTCTGTATTTTACATTACTTCAATTATCAATTATTTTATTTTTTATTTTATTTAATTATTACTCTTTCCTGTACCACTTAGATGCAGTTTTAGTCAGAAGTTTGGACCTACATTACTTAAAGGAGCTGTTCAGTGAAAAATGTACACAAATGTAGATGTACATCATTTTGGAACTGGAGCTATAGTGCCAACACTAAAAGTCAATAGTCACCCAAGTTCACCAAGATCAATCCTCTCCAGTCCTGTATTGTTTGAAATGACTGCTTGCTGTGGAGTCATACTGTGTTGTATCTGTGTCTCTATGTGTTGTGGCATGTGTTACCTCTGGGATCACTGAAGTTTTCTGATTCTGATATACATGTCTTCACCTTAATAAAGAGCTGGTTAAGAGCAGTTTTGGGGATGTATTTATGGAGCAGATTTGAGTGACTATGGACCTCTAGTGTTTGTTAGCACATTACCTTTGTAGCTAAAGCTAAATTAGCACAATTTGGTCTCTAAACATGTCTTGGCTGATCAGCTCTATCTGGGGTAGGTGAACAATTGTATGAATTAGATTTTTTTACAGATTAATTCCTTTAATGTGTAACATGTTGGAGCTGTATAACAGAGTTTTGCTGGAAAATAGGGTCCAAATATCCTTTTTTGGCAGGAGGCCAATATCTCTGATATTGACTGAGCCTGATTCAGCACTTCACTGTTTTCTACAAAATCAGTTTGCTTTACAATATCTCAGATACAAAAATGTTTTTTTGTCCTTTTTACAATATTTTAAAAAAGGGTGAGAGAAAGCAAGAAAACAAGAACATTATTCCCTTCTACAACCCTTCTGTTAAAACGACAGTTTGGCTAAAAGTAAAATACTCACAATTTTACCTTTAACCTAAGTTGTTTTGTCTGAAGTTTGCTTCTTTACTGGCGCAGGAGCTGTGCCACTGTAACTAACAAGTAACGGAGCCCACCAAGTAGCATCATGCATGCCTAAATCATTATTGTGCTATTAAATTAATCCAAGTATTCTGGCATCCATACATGTATAAAAATGATCAAATGTTGGCTACTGCTACTGTTTATAAAAGTTTATAGTTATGTCCAGCATTCTCAACAAAGTTTTCTGTTTTGGTTTTGGTGACCCCAAACAATTAATTATGTTGTATTTCATTTCTACTATACACTTTGACTTGGGAGAATTTAAAAACTGTGGCTGCAGATCACATTAGTGCACTTGCAAAGAATTTCTGTTGCTTTCCTGTATTCTGAGTATTTGCTTTATTGTTGTATTCAGAATAGTTCATGGTTGTCGCTTCTATACCTGTTGAACAAACTATGATTACAGATTGTTTGTCTAATGTACATTGGAGAAACCATGAAACATTTCCACATGGCTGACTGTTTATCTGCTACTGACTGTCTGAATGCATCTACACTAACTGGCACTGGATTTCCCTTTTTTTTTTTTTTACCCAAAAATGATTTGTAAAGTTTTAATTTAGCTTTTGACCCTTCATGTCCTACTAAAAAATTCCATTTTTGAAAACTTTTGGCCAAAAATATTTAGTGGCATAGACTCTGGTGCACCCCTAGTTTGAGACGAGTGTGTGATGGTTCAGTCATACTGTTAACACAATGTTAATTGCTGGAATATAGGCTTTCGTGACTTGATAGCTACATTACTCTCCTAGCTCCAGTCCAAAGCTTAACAAGCAAACTTCAGACACCAGCATTTTAAGGCTCCTTATTAACCTCTTTCATAATATGCAGGACATCCTGAACACTGGTGGTACAAAAATGCAGCTTCCTCTAATCTCAGGCAGTACAGTCCTTGGTGTCCTCAGCCAAAGAGCTTGAGGAAGCAGGGGTGGCAGTAAGGCTTGTTCTCCTGCTCCTTGAAGCAGCCCTTACTGAGCGGCTTCAGGCAAAAGTTGCACACAAGGTGATGGGGGTGGAACTTGGCGCCCATGGCTGTGACGCAGCGGCCCAGAATGGGCTCCCTGCACGCCTGGCACACGCTGCCGCGAGACTGGTGGTAGTGCACCTCACACAACGGCTGGCCCTCGTGCTCAAAGAAACTTCCATTCACAAACGGACTGAAACACTCCTGTTAAAGAAAGAGACACAAATGTTAATTCACATTCAGGTTCTGTGCTCGGGTATGCTTGGCAATCACACTAGATGCGTACCATTACTAGCACATTTCACTAAGTTGCTGGCATTTTTACCAAAATACTATCACATTTCATTCTATTAGGCCCTTTAGGAAACACTGCCAGACTTATGGTTAGTGAAATGACAACACTGTTACTGTGCTATACAATATTTAAAAAGTCCACAAAGAAAGCAAAAGTGATTTTCTGCAGAGGGCCTATCACTTTCTCGAATTAAATAGGGCTTGAAGTGAGTAGATATTGTTAAAGTTTTTCTTACTAAGGGCCCATCGCTTTCTAGAATTAAAAAGATCTTGAAGTATGTAGATATTGTTAGTTTCCAAATGTACATTTACCTTTCTAAGAGGTGTTTTAGCCCCATGCAAATGAAAAAGGTTATAGAAGGAAAATATGGAATAAAAAACTCACTGGCAAATCACTGCTCTTAATGACTAAATATTGGCCATAATAATTTGGCTTTGAACACCTTGATTCACCAAAACACCCTGTAACTTACCTATGACTACGATTGGTCATCATGTGGGCCATAACAGTATTGCTTGTATATATACACACTGTGTCCTGATAAAAACTGAACCCCTAAAGAAATTGCTCTACTTGCTCTTGTTGGAAACTTTGTATTTTAAGTGTTGCATTTTAAATATTCATTAAATTGGTAATGTCTTGTAGATCTTTATTAAAAAACTTTCCAAGGCAAAAAAGATCAAGCTTGTTCCTGTGCTTGGAAATGTTCTTCTCTTTAAAATCGATAGATGGACTTAGGTTGACAGGTCTCCCAGGTCCACTCCACCTATTTTCCTAAGGTTTTATTCCACATTTTTGTTCTCCTCACTCAGCAAACACAAATTCCTTCCGTAGGTGAAAATGCAGTGTCTTGAATAGAGACCCTCAAACTGAACTGATCTGTGATGTCAGTAAAAATACTGATGTTCCAAATGCAGACTGAGCGTCCTGCATCCTCCCATCCTCAGTAGTCGGGATAGCTCACTTGAACTTGCTAGGTCTGATCTTCCAAAAAACGAGACCATACTTGATGTATTCCATACTGAGAAACGCCTGCTATGGGCTACTCACCCTGCAGACGAAGCACTGTGGATGCCACAAAGCGTTGAGGGCGGAGATGTAATTCTCCACGATGGGCTGAGTACAGCCTTGACAGCGAGAGGCAAAAAGTGCCAAAAAGCACTGCTGGCAGTACTGCTCCCCATCACGGTCATGGAATCCTGAAACAGCAGAAAACAAGCAGACATTCAACAGCTGCCCACCCACTGCCAGCAGCAGTAATGAGAGGGAGGGGGCGGGCCATCCTCCCTACCCAAAGAGTGAGGTCAACTGCAAGATCATTCCTAGTTAAAACCCTGTTACCTTCATCTCCAAACGTCCGGCTGCACTTAACACAACAGAAGCACTCAGGATGCCAGTTCTTGTCCAGCGCAGTGACCATTTTCTATGAAAAGAAATAAAACCAAACCCAAGTGCTGACTACTTACAGTGACAGCTAATGCTCAGATACAGAACATTCCATATTAAATATTACATTACATTCATTTGGCAGATGCTTTTACCCAAAGCAACTTACAATTTGAGGAAACATTCAGAACAATATGAGAACCAGAGGAGAGTTAAAATGTGTTAAAATCTTAATGCAGGGAGAATTGCGAGGTGAGTAGCAACGTAAGCCTGAACGATAGGATCAAGGTTGCTGGCTGCAGACCCAGATGTCTCTGAGTAGGTAAGAGTTAGTGACTTTAATTTGGGCAGCCATGGGTAGCCAGTGTAGGTCAGTTTGTGTTTGGGTGACATGCAACCTTTTGGGTGGTTGAAGACCAGCCAAGCTGATGCGTTCTGAACCAGCTGTGAGGGTTTTATCGTATAAGCTGGGAGACCCACAAGGAGGACATTGTAGTACTCGAGGTGACAGATACCAGGAGTTTGTACCAGGAGATGGGTGACATACAGAGTTGGTTACGGTCTGATTTTCCTGATGGTGTATAAGACAAAGAAATATGACAGATTCTATGTGGTTAGAGAAGGATAGCTGGTCATCAATCATGACACCCAGGTTTCTCACTACCTTGGACGGGGTAAGGATTGAAGAGGCGATTCCCTGTTATATTTTGCATATGCTGAGGAAAAGGTGACTTCCATTTGTCTGGGCGAGGAGGTAAAACAGGTATTCTCTTTTCCACTAATTGGACATTTTCATTTTTACTGCCTCCTAAAAATTATGCCTTATTCGAATACAGTGCTATAATGGTTTCTGCTCCTTTGACACTCTGTAATAGCTGGACTTTTGGGCAACTTTGTGGCTGAACTAGAAACACTACTGTCTGTCATCCCTGACTATGACTGTCCTTTACTCATTCTAGCAATCTGAATATTCACTTTGACAACACCAGCTCAACTGACTTTATGTCCCTGATCTACTCTTTTGGCCTCAACCTGGTTTGCAGTCCTCCAACCCTCAAGGTTAGCAAGGCAATGGAACTCATCCATACTAGGACCTGTGCAGCTAATTGCATCACTGTCACACCCACACACATCTCCAATCATTATATCATTCATTTCACAGTCTGCCTTCTGGAACAGTCCCCTGTTCCTGCACGTCTGGTCTCATACCTCTGCAACCTCTCTAGCACAAATTTTTCATTAATGGTATTTTCTGCATTTTCCTCACTCGAGATCAAAGATGCCACAGAATTTCTCTGTTCTACATTAAGCTCATGTCTGGATACTCTGTGTCTGCTATCCACCAAACCAACTCACTCTAGTCTGCCTCACCCATGGCTGACCAAGACCATTTGAAGGCTGCGCACCAATCTCAGAGTTGGGAGGCAGGGGAGTCCAGGGAGGCAGCAGACCTTAAAAACTATCAGTCACTCCTGTCCTCCTTCTTATCCATCATCACTGATGCCAAAGTTGCATTCTACAGCAACAAAATTAACTGCATAACAGACACTCAAAACCAGTTCCTTAAAAACATTGCTGCTTCCTCCTCCACCTCCATCAAACAAACCTCTCTGCAGAAGGTCTTTGCCACCTTTTTCACTGAGAAGGCAGTAGCTAATTCTTTGATTCACACAGGGCAAACTCTTGTCCAATTATACCAACTCAGGTCGAAAGTGCATCACTACTGTCTGCTTAACCCTTTCTCTACACAGCTCTTCAGCTATCATGTCCACTATCATGCACGTGGTTAAAGCCTCACTAACCTTCTGAACATTTACTACAAGCCAGGCTCAGGTTATGCTTCTGCCCAAAAAGCCCTTTCTCAATCCTGCTCAATTTGTATCATTGTCTGATCTTGTTGCTTTCATTCTTTCATGCTTTCAAAATAATTGAAAGGGCGACGGCCCTCAAACAGGTCTCAGAATTCCTCTCTCAGAATGACCTCCTTGATCCAAACCAGTCTGGTTTCAAGACCGAAAATGAAATGGCTTTGCTCTCAGTGACTGAAGCTTTAAAATTGGTCAGACTGGCAGCTCAGTCCTCGGTTCCCGGAGTCCCCCAAGGCTCAGTACTGGGGCCCCTACTCTTTGCAATTCCTTGGGCTCGATTATCCACCCTCATGGCTTCTCTTATCATTGCCATGCTGATGATACACAGCAATACCTTTCCTTCCTGCCAGATGTCCATACCATCTCAGTAGGCATCTCAGTTTGTCTATCAGACATATCCACATGGATGAAGGATTGCCACCTACAGCTAAATTTTGCCAAGACGGAACTTCTGGTTATCCCAGCCAAACCTTCTGTCCATAAAAATATCAATATAAAAATTGCCTCTTCACTTCCTACCCTGTCCAAGAAAGTGTCATGATTGATGACCCCTTATCCTTCTCTGCCCACACTACATCTGTCTCTCGGTCATGTCGCTTCTGCGTATACAACATCTGGAAAATCAGGCCATACCTGACTAAGTATGCCACCCAACTACTGGTACAAGCCATGGTTATCTCTCACATTAACTACTTCAATGCCCACCTTCCAGCTTGCATGATAAAACCCTTACAGCTGGTTCAGAATGCAGCAGCTCGGCTGGTCTTCAACCAACCCAAAAGTTTGCATGTCACCGCACTGCTGATTGACCTACATTGGCTACCCATGGCTGCCCGAATTAAGTCCAAGTCACCAACTCTTGCCTACAGAGTGAAGTCTGCTCTCAGCTATCTTAAGCCTATCATTCAGATTTATGTTCCTGCTCGCTCTTTCCGATCCTCAAAGGAACGTCATCTGGCTCTGCCATCCCTACACACAAGGCAAGCGTCTGCCAAATGAATGTAACGTAATGTAATGTAACTTAAAGGCCACTCACATTAAGAATGGGCTTGCTGCAGTGGGCACATTGTGGAGAGTACAGGCGGAAGTAGTCCGGCTCACAGTATGGCCGGCCATCTTTCTCGAAGAAGTTTCTGTTTCCAAGTTCACACTCACACTCAGAACACACAAAGTGCTCCGGGTGCCAAACACGCCCCAGGGCCGTCACCACCTACAGGTTAGAAAATGAGATTTCGGGTAAAGTACACTGTTCAATTAGCGTGTTAAAAAGACAAAATCTGTTTTCTTAAGAGGTTTGTCGACAACAGTTCTTACATAAGGCTGTCAGCAGTGAAGTAATAGTAGAAGATGACCTTTTCTGCTAATTTTACACTATTTCCTGTAAAGGATGTTTACTTTTTTCACTTGACGTGGGTTTAACTCAGGATATTCAAACTTTTGCATGTGTGTATAATAAAATTCATTCAGATGAAAAATGTCAAGGAAAAGGCCATGACTAATTACAGTAATTACATGCCACAAAAGGCTAAATTGGACATCTAAACATACATTTAATATAATTTAATTTATTTAGATACGATCAAAACCTGGTGTGTCCCAATACTTTGCCAGGCTACACAATATTTACATGCTATGAAGTCCTTTAGTAGATCAATTCAAATGAAGTGTCTGGCGATGATCTAAAACTGTATCTCCTCACCTGTCCTACAACTGGCTTTTGGCATGCAGAGCAGTTTCCCTTGGAGGAAGTGGGCACGCCCTGCCTGCTCAAATCGGATTGGAGTAGACCCAGCATGCTGTCCAGTGAGCCGCCAGAAGAGGAAGGAGGGGGGGCCACGGGTTGCTGTGTAGGAGTAACTACTGGATGGACCGGCACTGCTGGCTAAAGGAGAGATCAGTACGAATATTAATATATGCATGTCACAGCAACATAGCAAACCCTTTTATTGTGAAGCCTGGCACTAGCATTTACCACTAGCAATAGCACAAAACACCTGTCCACTTCACTAGAAACCCATCTAGTGCTTCTATGCATTGGCCACATTATGAGCTCCACCCACCATCTGGTGTAGCATTCCCAGGCTGGACAATATTTGCATGTGAGTTATGTACATGCTATGAATGTCTTATGAAGTCCTTAAGTAGATAAATACAAATGAAGTGCCTGGTGCTAAGCTGTATCTGCTCACCTGTCCTACAGCTGTTTCTATCAGGCAGACCAGACCAGACCATGATATACAGGCCATGGATGGTTCTACTCACTGTGCTCTGAACCCTGAAGTCCGACAGGGACGCCATCAGTTTGTCCAGTTCCAGAGTTGCAGATGTGGCCGAGGGCTTCGCTGAACTACAGATGACACGGTCATAATGCAGAGGAAATATTTACAAAATGTACTTTGGTGTGATTCCATGACTGGACATTCAAAACTTATTCACATCTCAGGAACTCTTTTGTACAAGTTTTTTAGCTGACTGAAAGGCCTCTATCATAATTTTTCCAGATATTATAAAAGAATAAAGTATAGCAAAATAAACAAAATAAAATAAAAGCATAAAGTATAGCAAAACAACAACTCTGATTCTTAAGATTCTATATAATGATAAAATTCCAGTGGCACTGCAAAGTAAATATGTAATAATAAAAAACAGAAGACTTTCCTTACATTTTTAAAAAACAAAATGAAAGTCTGTTGCAGGGATGTAACCAATATGGGATTATGACTTTTGTAATTAATAATGAATTCTGATAATAATGAATGGTCTGGGTGAACTATGTGCTATAGTTCCCGTTTGGCCTGACAGGATTTTTGGGTTCTGTGAAGTTTGCCCAACTCCTCAATAGCAAGTAATTTAAGAATGCATGTGTAGGTCAATTAGCATGTTTAAGGGATAGCCTGCAGTGTGCCAGCTGAACTTGCCCACGTGGCAGACGATGTGGTGAAGATACGCCCTCTGCTGCTCGACTCTGAGATCATAACACAGCTGTAAACGGGTACAGATGGATCAGTGAATGTTTACGCTGGCAGAAGACTGACCCGGAGGAGGAAGCTGGCTTGGGAGGTTTGTCTCGCTCGTCCTTTTTAGTGGTGGGAAACTGGGCCAGGATTTCATCTGGAAAACAGGGAGAAGCGATTTGAGCTCGGAAACACACACACACACATACGCACACACACACACACACACACACACACACACACACACATACAAACTTCATACTTTATTCAACACAAGTAGTCTAGCTAACTATGATACATGTTATTACTTTTAATAAATGGCCAACATTTTAAGTACTTATATAATTTTTTATTTGAGTGTGGATTCTTTTATGTCAAGAATTCACACTTTTCCTCCATAAATTTGCCAGTGTCATGGTTATTTAGAAGAATAGTACAATCAGTAACACTAATGCTAAAAGTGGATGAAAGCCAGTAGTGACTGATCAGCATGAAATGATCTCATGATAACCGGTAACTACTAGTTTGATTGCCAAACTGGGGCAGGAGGGGGTTATGGGGGACAGAAAATGTGGCCTGTATTGAAATATGTTACTCTAACATACCTCATATGGCTGACACATCACATTATATGGACAAAAGTATTACTTCCAGTGAAGGGCAATCTTAATACGCTATTTATTTGTTCTTGCTGCTGATTGGCTGCTGCCCTTTCACCCTCCCCCGTGGAGCGTCTTAAGTGTTCTCGCCTTTTTCGTTTTGTTCTTCTTAAAGCCCTGTATTTTTATTACTGCAAATTAAAGTAATTTATTACTGTATGTACCCTGCTTATACCAAAGAAAATGACAGCGCATACCAATCAAAAAACCTGTGCATAAATTACAGTAGGGTCTATAAAGGGGTTACATCTGTATTTTACATTCTAGCACTGCAGGAGCTGTACAGTACGGATATGGGTATACCTTGAAATTTAAAATGAAATTAAATATTTGGGATTTACGCCATAAAAACTGGCATTTTTAGCCATTTTTTTTTACCACATGATAACTTTGCGGAATGTACCCCCCCTCCTGGAACGTAACCCCCACGATAAACAACACTGTATTTTATGTATTAATATGTTATATTAATAGTGCATTTAATATTTACAGTAATGAAAGTATATAAAGGCACAACCACACACACATACATACACACAGACCTGTAATGTTAAATTGGGTGGCATTGAGCTCCTGCAGTAAGTGATCCAGCTCACTGAGACCACCTCCCAACACTGAGGACGAGGAGAAAGCGGGGGGTTCCGGAGAGCGGGGCGAGCGAGGCTTGCACACAGTACTGTAAGAGAGAGAGAGCAGCCCAGTTGCTTACAAGTCATAGATCAATGCTTAACACTGAATAAATTTGTTTCGTTTTAATACGTGCCAGCTTCAGGAACTATAACCCCTTTACAGTCACAACAAGCCAGGCAGAAACGCCCAAAATTGAGGTTGTAATTAGGTTAGCAAATAAAATTACCATCGTTATATCTGGAAATAGCCAATTAGGTACATTACAGGAAATATATTATCTTGCTTTTCCTAATGACTCACAAATGAAGCCTTTGTATAATTAAGCAATACACTGTGGCCAAAAGTATATGGACCCCTCTCCTAATTACGGAGTTCAGGTGTTTAAACCACACCCATTGCTATCAGGCTTATTATATCATGCACACTGGGAGTAAAATGATTCATAGTGAAGAGGTCAGTGACTTTAAATGTTGCACATCATGGGATTCCACCTTTGCTAAAAGTCAGTTTGTGCTGCTGGATGTCCCACTGTGAACTGTAACTAGTAGTATTACAGTATGGAAGTGTCTATGGGCAAAACTGAGCTTGGGAAAGGCTAGGAGAATGCTACCTACAGGAAGGCATAGTGCCCACACTAAAGTTTGGTGGAGGAGAGATAATGTGCTGGGTATGTTTTTCAGGGTTTGGGTTGCTTATTTCCAGTGAAGTGCGATGTTAAAGGTGCAGCATACAAAGATACACTATACACACCCTTATTTACGGGGTTTGGGCTAGGCCCCTTAATTCCAGTGAAGGTAAATCTTAATGCTTCAGTATACCAAGACATTTTGGACAACGCCATGCTTCCAACTTTGTGGACACAGTTTGGGGAAG
>JBBPCY010072666.1:0-10859 GCA_037974405.1 Brachyalestes nurse
CTGAGTTTGTTTCGCAGCGTGCCGGGGATGAAGGGTGGTTTGTTTCACCAAAAATATTGACCAGGAGCCGCCACTGACTTCCATACTTAGATTATCTTTATTTCTCAACATAACAAAAGCAAGGCAAATACTATATAAAGCAAATACTATAACCACTCATTAACAAAACACAAGACAGCTGATAAACATAAATAAGAACTAAGCCCAGTTTCAACATAAAAGTCCCATACAAAATAACAGTGGACTCTATCGGACACTGACTAGGGACGTCACAAACAGTTTTTAAAAACCACCTCCTCAGGAAGCCGGCGAACACAGTCCGCCAAGGGGTGAACAAACATGGAGTAACATGTTCTGTATGAGGCAAGGAGACACGCAATAGATCGAGTCTCCAAAGAGTTTAATGAAAAGCCTGTTTTCTGTGTGTACACTAGAAGCAAATATTTGTATAAATAAAAAGAAATCATGTAAAACATTTTGATTAAGAAAAAACAACCAAACATTAAATGCATTATTATGACTAGAGTTGGAGTGTGATGTGCAGCAACTTTTTTTTTTACTTTGTGTAAAATGTCACCCTTCCCCACCCCACATCACAACTTCTCGAGAGTATATTTAAGAAAAGGAAGTTAGAGCTGCTTGTCTGCGAGAAGCTTGGCATGAACATACAAGGTTCAACACACGACTTTTAATCAGGTTGGACTGCCTGCATTTCCAGTGAACACTTAAACCTGCTGGATTTCAGTCACACTTTATGCTTCATACTGTAGAAACGTTATTAAAAATGATCTGCAGTATTTCTTACTGCTACCTTGCTAAGATAGAATTACATGTTCATCACTATGTGAGTTAGCAGTGTTAGCTCTCTGATCTGATCCCAGTGAACACACAGCACAAGCTTCAGACACACGAAGAGTTTTAACTGTCTTTTCAGGTTATGAGTGAACACACAAATCTCACATGAAGCCACATTACAGGACAGTGACATAAACTTTAAAACATGAAGGAAATTAACACACATAAGCAGAAAAAAATGTTTCAAATATGGTCTAGTAGTAAAAATAAGTTTTTTCAAACATTTACTCATTAAAATGCACTTGTAGTCTTCCTGTACAATCACTGCAAAAACTCTCAGTAAAGCTGAAGAGTCTGTGTTAGTCTGTGTTAAACAGATTAAAGGTAAACTCACCACTGAACTGGGCTGATTCTCTGTCTGCCATGGTGCTGATTAGTCTGAGTGGGGAGAGAATGGTTAGATGGGACTGAGACTAGTGCTGAACTTCCTCATGTAGTCTAAGCTTCCTGTGGGCTTCACTGAGCTCTAAGGTCACAAACATAAAACATAAAAAGGCAACACCTGTAATGTAGGTAGGACTTCTGAGCTAAAGCTAAGCCTTTTCACTAAAAACAAATGATCTTCTAAACCAAAATGCATTTTTCTGATTATTTGTAAAAGTGAAGTGTAAAAGTTTAGACTTACCGATCACTGTGAGAGTCGCTTCATTTCTCCAATCAGAGAATTTGATGTTAACACTGAGATTATTGTGGTTTTCACAGAAATGCACAAACGCATTTCAGATGCACTACATATTTAAAAAGCTTTAAAGTTGAAAAAAGGTCGAATCATTTATGTATAAATACGACATTCTAATAAAACTAACTGAAATTAAAATAACAAACTAAGCTGCTGAACTAATATCTTCTCTTAAAGCTAATAAACTTACATTCAGGCCATTGTGCAGCTTTTTATTGTCACATTTAAAGTGTGAAGTGGTTGAGAGGTTCACATTAAAGTTTATCTGTTGATCTGAAACTGAATGATCTCATTTCCTCACTATAGCAGTGCTGTGGTGCAGCAGGATAAAGAGTTTACAGCACATCAGAGCACTGAAACACTGCTGCAAACACACAACACTGACACCAACAAAACTTTATTTAAAGGAACACACTTATTAGGATCGTTCTTTGCTCAGTTAATTTAGAAATGGTTCATTTCCTATACATCAACAGACTTGAGTTCCTGTGTGAAAACAATAATTATGTAATTATGCACAATAAGCACTTTGCTGATACATTGTTATGGAAATGCTGAATATTATCACTTACATTCATTTTGCAAAATTGATTCTAGTATGTTCTAAGTAATGTTTATTGACCTCTTAATGACCTCTTAGAGAACAAGAAAAACAACAACAAAGTAGGAGGTGCACAAGCAAAGAACTCCAAAACTGCTTCACCCAGACAGTCTGTAGTGAACCCTCAGTTCTAGAGGAAACAGGCAGTCAAAGTGATGCAGTACCAGGTGTGATCTTCTGATTTCTATATGAATTAGTTCATTCAGCTGCATTTTGTTCATTCAGCTGCATTTTGCAGAAGTAACTTCAGAAGAACAGATTCTCATCTAATTAAACTCCACTATCAGTCAGAATGAAGTATAGAAAACGTTCACCTTCGATGCAACACTGTCATATAATATCTGCAGCATGTAGAAATTAAGCTGAAATCTTAACATAGTGGGTTAATTTGACTAAAAAGAAGCGATAGCCATGAACATCCAACAGCCAACTAATCATCTAACTGTAGAGCAGATATTGGACCTTGGATTACCCCTTTTGGCTTGTGGACTTAACTTTGACTGCCGTCTGTCGGATTTTCTGTTTTTTCTAGGTTGTTAGATTTTTGCCTTTTGTCCTTGTGAACGTTGGACAAGACTCTTTCTATTTTTATATTCTGCATTTGGATCCATATCTGTGTACGTTACACACTTCACCTTAAAGGTCCCATGACATGAAAATGTCACTTTGTGAGATTTTTTAACATTAATACGAGTCCTCCTAGCCTGATTATGGTCCTGCAGTGGCTAGAAATGGCGATAGGTGTAAAGAGTGCTTTGATCATCCTGCTCCGCTCACAGAGAGACAGCTCAGATGGCCCGATCTGGAATTTAGACTCATATGTCGTCACAAGGGGAAATGTTCCCTCCCCTTTCTCGTTCTTTGCTCGCACAGAGAATTTCGACCCTCCCCTAAAAACTCCACCGACATTTAACTCCGACTCATTTTTAACAGGTCAAAAGTGCTATGTCACCATGGTAACAGCAGAAAAAGAGCAAAAAAAAAGATATGCTCATAAATTGTGGTCCGCTAATGAATTTATGGAGAGAGCTGTAAGACGGGAGAGTTTTCAGGGATCGTACTAAACCTGCAAGAAACAAAATACTTTACACTGTAGTAACCCTCCAGTTAAACAGACACTGGACAGACTGAGTTCAAAGAGTTTCTTTTATTAACCTTCTCTAACAATCCAGCCACAACTCACATACCGCTAAGAACCTGAATCAGTAACTTCTCTGTTACTCACTCTCTGCACACACACACACACACACACACACACACACACACTGTCTCACTCACTCTCCAACCACAAGCACGCAAACACACACACACACACACACACACACACACACACACACTCACTCTCCAGCCACACACACACTCACTCTCTCACTCACTCTCCAGCCACACACACACACGCACGCACACACACATTCTCTCTCTCTGTCACTCTCCAGCCACACACACACATGCACGCGCACACACACACACACACACACACACACATTCTCTCTCTCCCTCTCTCACTCTCCAACCACACGCACGCACGCAAACACACACACACACTCACTCTCCAGCCACACAGACACATGCACGCACACACACACACACACACATTCTCTCTCTCCAACCACACGCACGCAAACACACACACACACACACACACACACACACACATTCTCTCTCTCTCTGTCACTCTCCAACCACACGCACACACACACACACTCTCTCACTCACTTTCCAGCCACACACACACTCTCTCACTCACTCTCCAGCCACACGCACGCACACACACACTCTCTCTCTCTCTCACACTCCAGCCACACACACGCACGCACACACACTCTCTCTCACACTCCAGCCACACGCACGCACGCACACACACAATCTCTCTCTCACTCACTCACTCTCCAGCCACACGCTCGCACGCACACCACACACACACACTCTCCAGCCACACGCACGCACACACGCACGCACACTCTCTTACTCACACTCCAGCCACACACATGCACGAACACACACTCTCTCTCTCTCACTCACTCTACAGCCACATGCACCCATGCACGCACATACACACACACTCTCACCCACACTCCAGCCACACGCACGCACGCACACACACACACACACACTCACTCACACTCCAGCCACACGCACGCACGCACACCACACACATACACACTCTCTCACTCACACTCCAGCCACACGCACCCAATCACACACACACACACACACACACCCCTTCCGTACTCCATCTAACCCCAATCTCAACAGAAATAATACAAGTGCAAAAAACATTTCACATTTTTAACAACTTCAATAAAACCCAATAACTAAGGTCACCATAATACTTTAAATCTTTTTTGAACCGTGACAACATCCCTGACGCTGTTAATGGAAGTGGTAATCTTTTTCCAGACAGCTTTTTCTTTTTGTTGCTGCATTCTTCACTAAATTTCCCTAATAAAATGTATTTATGCTGCATATCACAGCAGGCAATCCAGCCCCCTGCAAAGTAACAGCCAGTTGTAATTGCAGGGCGTAATCCCATAGGGGACGTCTTACTTTACCATGTTCTCTTTACAATGTTTCTCCCTTATTATATCACAGTTATGATTTTTGTATTTGTGTGAAGGTATACAAAATGTATCCAGACATGTTTTAAAAGCATTATTTTTTGTTTACCGTTTAAAAAAAGACTCAGCAAGTATCCGATTTGTATCGGATCGGCAAATATCAAAATTTACAATATCGGTATCGGACATAAAAAAGTGGTATTGGGCCATCTCTACTCCTAACCTTCATACTTAACATCACTCTAGTAGCACTAACACAACAGAATGAGACCCAGGCTTTTAAATCCCCTGAAAAAGAAAAACCCAGCTGGTGAGACCTCAGTGAAAACAATAAAGAAAACAATAACAATAAACGACCATAAGAAAAGAAAGCTATTGTACATCTACTGATCAAACACACCTACTGTGAAACAGAATCTGTAGTTTTAAACACTGACTGCTGTCTGAAACACCCACATGCACACACACACACACACACACACACACACACACACATGTAATGTCCTCATCACACAGAACCTCATCACTTAGCAGTTATACATCAACATTCATTCTAATGAATATAACTAAAAGTTTTTCAGCATCTAGAGAATAACACAGACACATTTACTCACAGAGGATTACAGAGTGAACTGAGCTTCATACTGTCCCATTAATGACTGCCTGACTGACTGAGCAGTTCTCTGTGTTAAACTCTCATCACTTCTCAGAGAGAGAGAGAGAGAGAGAGAGAGAGAGAGAGAGAGAGAGAGAGAGAGAATGTGTTTCCCGGTGCATATATTTACATGAATCTGTTCTTTCTATATTCTTTCATTATTGTTCATGTTAAAGAGAGTTTTTGATTTAACTTTTTGATTCATGTACAGTTCAGAGCATCAAATCAGAACTGAGCTAATTTACATATCTCAGTTTGAAAGGCACTTTTAAATTATAAGGGATAAGAGATTTTATAAAGGTTGTGTAAAATGTAATTTCACTATTTTGCATATATGGCTGCAACACGTCTTAGATAAAGTCCAAAGAGAAACGTGGGAAAAGTCACAGCACCTTCCACACACACACACACACACACACACACACACACACACACACCACACATACACACACACACACAGCTGTTTTAAGAAGCTGAACAGTGTGAGTTTGAGGTGTGAAATGTAACATGCAGCACTCACCGTGTGAATCTTCTCCTCAGTGTTAATCAGTAAATGAAGCAGTACAAGATCTTACAGTGCTGCAGTTCATTAAGATCATAAACCAAGAAAATACTGATAATTACTGCTTTATTGAGAATAATTGTTAATTCTACCCTCTAAACATGTGACAGAGAAATGAATATATTCTATGCAGCACCTCCAGTCTAACACTTCCCTCCTCCCCTCTTCACGGTTAAACACACACAGCAGAACGGGAACAGAAGACAAACCACACACTCATCGTCACACTTATTCATGGAGGAATAATAATATGTTGTTTTTATTGTTTTTGGGTTGTTGTTTTTTCAGTGTGTATCAGCAGGTTAGACTCTGGTCATTAGTTTGATTCTGCAGTTACTGCTGATCTCTCTGTGCTGAAAGATTTTCACTGACCCTCAGAATCACTGCAGGTTAAAGACGACTCACTGACCTCCTTCTTAGTGAATCTGATTTAAAACATTTACATGAAGTCTAAACTGAGACCCCTGAACTGTGGACTGACTGAGCTTTCCACCTTGTACTTTAAACTTCACTTCTTTTAGAATGTACATGCAGCTACAGGAAAAAGAAACACATCCAAAAGATGTAAAAGATGTGCTGAGATCTAGAAAGTGGTGTCTATTAATAATGGCTACTATTAATAATGGCTAATAATGGCTAATATTTACATTTACATTTATAGCATTTAGCATATAGCAGCGACGTACATTAGTGATCAGGTAATTCACATCTGTTCCTCAAACCTGTAAATCTACATTTAAATAAAAGTTCACTTTTCAACAGGGGCGTGTCTACGGGGGGGCAATGCCCCCGCCAGGGACAAGCCCTGCCCCCCCTGAGGTATGCTCTGTTCATCCAAAGAAAATTATCTGGAAAAAAACAAGACTTGCCACTATTTACTAGCTGCTCCGTTTGTGTCTTGTATTCATATAATCCCTAAAAAGACAGGTGGCAATACATTTAAAAAAATAATCTATCTGCAAAGTGTATATGTTTAATTACTGAGACTGATGCAGATCGGTGTAGGAAAGGCAGGAGTGTAAAAAGAGCACTTGAGCCTGCAAAGGACTGTGGGTGCGTGTTTAGTGCTAGAGAAAGTGAAGGGGAGAGAGAGAGCGAAAGAGAGAGAGAGAGACGGGGAAACAGCATGCTTGGGGCCGATTATAAAGTAAGTTCATATGGCGCTGTTGTGCTATATGCTACATTAGCCTGTACACTGCTAATAACTATAACGGTATAAGCTAAAGAGAGAGTAAAGGCTGAACTTTTCATGGCTGTATATTCAGGCCCTTGGCTCTTACTTGAGGATTGTGTTCAGATGAACAAAACTTACATGAGTCCTGAACCTATTGAATAATTGGTTTATTGCTCTAGATTTAGCTACACAAAGCATTTAGCTCATCTAGCATATATTTAACATAAGCACAGTAGTAATTTTTTCCTCTATTTGTTACAGAACCATACATCATACATTATACTTACATGTGCAAGTTTAAATGAGCATTAAACATCCTTTGAATTTCATCCTGCCTGACCTGAGTAGTGACTGACATCCCACAGCGAGTGTTGTCCTCCTGTAGCGAATCTGTAGTTTTGGGGAGTGTGGCCCAAAAATACAAGCATCTGCGCCATTTTGTTCTCACACACAAGAAACACGCTATTGTGAGAATAACTGACAATCACCATTCATTACATTCAGACCCGATTGGATAGTAAGAAAATTATTGGAAAACTATTATTATTATTATTATTTTTATTATTATTATTAGGCTATTAGGCCTAGTAGTAGTAGTAGTAGTACGAGTAGTAGTAGTATTAGTAGTAAGTGGAGGTTTTCCACCTATTTTGCAGGTATTTTTTTCTGCCCCCCCCAAATGAGTTAACTGCCTCCCTACACATGACATTCTGGTCACACCTCTGCCCGAACGTCACAATCAGCTGTACTCAGAGGCCTGATGGACTGATGGCCTGAAACTTTAACTAATATTCTCACAGACTGAATACAAACATTATGAAATACTTTAGCTTAAGAAGAACTTTAACTTGAAAAAACTTTTAAGCCCTAAATGAGTAAAGTGGCCCCTTATAGTCATGTGTGAACACACCACAGCACACAGTGTGAACAATGTGAAAATTTTTCTCTGCATTTAACCCATTCACCAAGTGAAGCAGGGGGCTGACACCAACGGGGGGCGCCCGGGAGCAGTATGTGGGAATGGTAACTCACTCGAGGGTACCTCAGTGGTGTCACTAGCAGTCCAGGTACTCGAACCCACGCCCTTCTGATCTCAGGGCAAATTCCCTAACCACTAGACCACCAGCTTTCCCAAAGATGCAACACTTCATCCAAGTCTACAAACAGGTTTGGTTTAGCCTCCCATTTCACCTCCAAAGAGTACCTCTGCTGATGAAATGTGAAGTAAACTGAACTGTCCACTATTGTTCAATAGTACTGGCAATCATGAGGTTTAAATTACAAAATGTGTGTACAGATATGTGTTGTGAATATTGTTCCAGCAATTTCCTGTTGGAATAAATAAGGTTTTCTGATTCTGATTCTGATTCATTGTACTGGGGGAAAACAAATTCAGTGATAAGGAACTTATAACTAATGTAGTTGTTATGTAACCAGTTTAAAGATACACAACTCTACATAGCTACAAGGAACTCACTGTACAGCTGTCAGGATTGTGAAAACATTTGCACACCCCATGCTTTTGAGGATGTTCTAATTCAATTTTATGTATGTTTTGTGAGTGTGTCCCAGGGACCAGCTCCCATCGGCTGGGAAACCTAAACACACAGCCAGGAACACACAGACACCAGCACAGGTGCACAATAGAGCTTTATTAGAACAAAAATCACATAATAATACAAAAACAAACAAACAAAATCACCACTACTTTGGGCTGAACTAATGCCACAGGCTTTCTCTTGATCAAGGACATGTTACAGTTTTTAAAAATTAATTAACACTTATTTGAAGCTTTTGACTGATTACAAAATTACTTGGAATACTTGTCCGTGCAGGACAACTCATTTTTTATTTCTATTTTCCTTTCTTATCCTGCTTTTTCTTGAAAATTCCTAATGCAAAGGCATACAGGAAGGGGTTCACACAGCAGTTAATTACAGCCAGAGTCTTACTCATGTCTCCAGTCGCCCTGCGGACAGCTTTCAGCGCAGCATAGGCAGCTGGGTAAGAAGCTTTAGTCAGAGTAGTGGCAACGTCGATCAAGTTGACGATATGGACGGGGATCCAGAAAAGAAAGAAAGCCGTGACTATGCTGATCACGAGCCTCCTCATCCTCTTCTTTCGTTTTCGAATATTTTGACCCCCTTGAAGCTTTGTCCTGTTGATCCAGCAGTAAGAGGTCAGAATGATGGAGAAAGGGAGGACAAATCCCAGAATAACCTCAAGCAGAGGAACTGTGACTTTTCCAGAAAGCGAGTCAATCTTTCGGTGGCAGCGTGGACACCCCTGCTCGTCCTGAACACCTCGAGTAAAAAAAATGGGCACTGCAAAGATGATCGCTAAACCCCAGAGTCCAGTTATGAGAAAGCGCCTGCAGCCTTTCTGCAGTCTCTCCAGATCCCTCCGGTTAGGAATGTTTGACTTGACTGTGTGGTAGTGGTGCACAGCCATTAGAGTGACAGTCAACACACTAGCGTACAAAGCACAGTAGACCAGGTACATCAGGATCCTGCAGGGCCACAGGCCGAAAGTCCATCCATGGAATAGGCCATACATTACAAAGGGAGCCAGACCCAGGGTCAAGGTGTCAGACACCGCCAGGTTGAGCATCAGCTTAACAGTGAAGCTTATTTTTTTGCTCCACTGGCGAGCGATGGTGACTATCACTGCAATGTTGCTGGGCAAACCCACCAAACAGCACAAGCCCAGAAGCAAAGAAAGGCCGACGTGTTTGTAGCCCAAAATCCCATTTATAGCATCACAGCTGGAATTCAAGCTGTCGAGATACTCCATATTAAGGAAATGAAGTCAAGAAGCTACACCCGAAAGCTGTTCTGCTATGGAGCTGCTGAGTAGACCTTGCTCACTACTTCCTAAACCACCTCTCTCTCTCTCTCTCTCTCACACACACACACACACACACACACACATACATATATACCAGCGTTTCTCAACAGGGGCGGTACTGCCCCCCTGGGGGCGTTGAGAATGAGACAGCTGAGAGGGGGGCGCTCAGACGCAAATGGGGGGGCGTGAATTTTATTAATTACATTTTCGAATCCCCCCTCCAAACGGGCATATACATTTTTCAGTTTGTGTGACTTACGTGCAGGCTTAAATCACTTAAACTTATTATCTCCTTAAATTACTAAACTTGCGTCACTTTATCTTTCTGTTGCAAGTAGGACCTGAGTGATAGGAATGATGTCACGTGTACCTCGCGCGCGTTGAATCAATCCGGGTACCCGGCTGGCTTTCTGACAAACCTCTGCACGAGTTCATTAATAGTTTATTTCAGAAATGGACAAATGCAAGTTTTCAGACCTCTGGCTGGAGGAATTAATGTTTAAAGACGTTGCAACTCTCTCTCTCTCTTGCTCTCTCTCTCTCTCTCTCTTGCTCTCTCTCTCTCGTTCTCGCTCTTTTGCTCTCTCGTGTTCTCTCTCTCTTGCTGTCTCCCTCGCTCTCTGTCTCCGTCTCTTTCTCACTCAAGCTCTCTCTGTCTATCACTCGCTATCTCTCGCGCTCTCTGTCTCTCTCCGTCTCTCACTCTCTTGCAATCTCTCTCTCTCTCTCAGTCACGTCCTTACTCTTTTTAGTCTAATCAAGTTTCAGTCAACTAAAAGTCTGAGCATTTTAGTCTTATTTTAGTTAGAATTATCCACGACTATTTTAGTTTTAGTCAGTGAAAGTTGTATTTTAGTCTTTTTTTTTGTAATGCAATCCTATTTAACCCAGTCAATATAGTTTAAGTATAATAGATAGTAGAATATGA
>JBBPCY010072667.1:0-10859 GCA_037974405.1 Brachyalestes nurse
AATGTATACATTATACAAGTTTCACTTCTTGAATGGAATTAGTGAAATAAATCAACTTTTTGAAGATATTCTAATTTAATTTTATGACCAGCACCTGTATACTGACCTGAGCTTTAGCCATCACGTCACAGACTCTCTCTTCAATACATTCCTCTTTCCTCGTCCTCTTTCTCTCCCCATACATTACAGAGCGAACTCAACCACAAAAATATATATATTTTTAAACAATCAGTACTTGGCCCCTGGTCAACTAATCAGGAGCTGTGCCAGTTTTTCAAAAAACTTGAGAAGAGGAAGAGGTGCTAAATTCCAGCTAGAAAAAGCTGATGCAATCTCTCAATTTAGAGTAAGCATGATGCTAAAACAAGGAGCTTGCAGCTGCTGGGCTTTGAATTAAAATGAGCCTGTTTGTGACCGTTAATAAGTGCTGTGTATAAAAATTTCATGATTCATTTATAATTCACTGTTTGTATACTGCACCAGATCATATTAAGTAGGACTGCTTATGCTCTCTTGATAATGAAACTTGCAGCTGGCAGGTGCTTTTTAAGAACTGACAGTATTTAAAATATGCAAATATTGTGATTAGAAGTTAATCATAATAAAAGATTGTCATATGCTCATCTCTAAGACTAATCTGTTACTAAATCTATCTGTACTAAATATATAACCACCACAGACAATGACTGACATACAATGCCTTTAAATTTACCACCCCTGGGATGATTCACCCTTTTATTGCTTTTGTAGATGAAATCATGGTCAATATAATTTGGCTTTTTTGACAAGAATATGCAAAAAAAAACTAATATCAAAGTGAAAAAATGAGATTTTAGCAAAATAATGTCAGTTACTTCACAAGGTAAAGTAAATGATTGCATAAGTATTCACCGCCTTCAGGTAAATACAGATGCACCTTTAGTCTTTGTGGATATGTCTCAATCAGGCAGGCACATCTGGACACTATAATTTTTCTCTATTCTTCCTTACAAAACAGCTCAAGCTCTGTAAGGTTGTTCGGGGGTGGAGTGTGAACAGCTCTTTTCAAGACCAGCCACAAATTCTTGATTGGATTGAGATCACCTTGTTGTCTTTAAACCATTTCTGTGTAGTTTTTGCTGTATGCTTGGGGTCATTGTCTTGCTGAAAAAGAAATCTATGTATTTCCAGTTCTCTTGCAGACTGAGACAGATTATTTGCCAGTATTTTTCTACTTTCATGATCCCCTCTACCTTTACAAGCCTTTTGGGGCCTGCTGCTGAGAAGCATCCCCAGAGGATGATGCTGCCACCGCCATTTTTCACTGTGGAGATGTTTGTGGTGATGAGCAGTGTTTGCTGTTCAACAAACATAGCGGCTAGTCTGAATGGTCATTTTTAGGTGTATCCAGAGATGTTCTATTGTCTTCACGTCCGGACTGGGCTACTCAAGGACATCCACAGGCTGTTCCTGAAGCCACTCCTTTGTTATCTTGGCTGTGTGCTTTGGGTCATTGTCGTGTTGGAAAATGAATGAGTGACTTCTGTCTGGCCACTCTACCATAAAGGCATGATTGGTGGAGTGTGTTAGCCATGGTTGACCTTTTGGATGGTTCTCCTATCTCCACAAGGAATCACTGGAGCTCCGCCTTAGTGAACATCTGTTTCTTGGTCACCTCTCTGATCAAGGCACTTCTTCCCCAAACATGGGATTTAGGGACGATCCTGATGATTCCAAACTTCATCCATTTCATAATAATGAAGACCACAGTGCTTTTCAGGATGTATATAGACAAGTGTGTGCCATTCCAGATCATGTTCAATCAACTGAATTTAACACAGGTGGACTCCAGTCAGGTTGTAGAAGCATCTCAAGGATCATCAGTGGATCGGATGCTCCAGTGTGACTACATATGTGTTTAAAAATCAAAGAATATATGAGTACAACATGTTCATCAGTAGACTGATAGCAGAATGATAAAATATTGAACATGGGCTGAATAGTCAACAATGTGACAAGATCCGGCCATATCAGAACAGACTCAACATATGAATCAGCGTAACAGAAGCTGTTGCTTATGGACCCCATTTCTCTGCACACTAGCTCACCTGACATAGCACTTGATGTGGAAGAGCACAACAATACACACAGCGTCCCCAGGACTGAGACTGGGAAGATCTGGACACCCTGAGCAATAGTGGACAGTGAGGCACTAGATGGTGCTAGTGCTCCAATAGTGTACTGTATTTTTTACTATAACTATAGAATGGTAAGTGTTCAAATATTTAGTTTTGCATAGTGTTGGTAATACGAGTAATTGTTAGCAAATAAATTCGATGTATATTCCTATTGCTGTTTACCCTTTTACCCCATTTTAAGGCTTAATTAAATTGTTGACCTGTAAGCAATGACGTTATAGAATGGTTTATTGTGTAATGGGTTATTGTCAAGAAACATTGTCAACAGTGGTGTTGATCGGAACATTCAAATGCACTATTCAAAATAACCAGAGAACCTACACTTTGTCTTATATGTTGGCAACGGCAAAATAGTTGTAAATCTAAAGTATTTTGGGCTCTTTTTTCTTGCATATATTCCTTTGCCATGAATAAAACCTTGCAACAGCCAGAACCGTCTATCAAAGCCATTGCAAAATAATTGTCAGGCTTCAGGCAACACACACTTAACCATTTCATGTAAAAGCTTTTTACAAGGTAGTTTCAACAGATGTGTCATACACCTGTCATATGCCTGAGCTTTTCAAAAGAAAACACTCTAAATGATTACAGTTTAAAGAAATTCCCTTTTAAGTGGTTGTCCACAATTTCCCGTTTCACCTGGGTAAAATGTAAAGCTTCACCAACACAGGAAAGAAAAGAACAAAAGGTTGTTAACGTTCATAAAGCAGTAGAAAGGCTATACAATTACTTTGTGTAGATTATTTTTATCTCCATCACTGAGGAAGATGGTTTTTGAGGTAAACGTCTTCAAAGGATCATGGACAATGTAGCTGGCTATATATGCCAAGGTCACATCCATCCAAGATAGAATCACTCCTTTGTTGTCACCTCAAACAATAATTTTTTTTAACATGGCTGATCAACTAAACATCAAGGTGAAGCATACTTTTGCTGTTGCAAAACAGAAATGTAATGCCAGGTGTAAAATACTTTTTTGATGTCAGTTGATGTACCAATATAATATACTTTTGGACCGTTTCTATCAGTTCATCTGTGAAATGTTCACACAATGTTAACAACAGCTGGATTTTAGAGGATAATAAGAAAAACATTGGCAGGTTTTGATCTGACAGCTTCTGTACATAACAATATTTTTGGTAAAGTAATCCAGAGTGAAGAGTCAATGTCATGAAAAAAAATCCAAATATAAAATATGATTTGTAATGTTGCAAGGCTGGAACTCATGTTGGTATACATGGAGTCGAATACCAGAATATTTTATATTGTTGCCTTTTTCAAGAGGCTATGACCTGTACAGTGATCTAAAGCATGTTTCCAAATCCATGCAAAAATAGGCCGCTGACCAACAAAATCAAACTTTTGCAGTGGCCATACCAGTTCTCTGCTCCAACCCCTACTGTAAATCTGCAGGAAAAGTTTAAAGGAGATATTTTGTATGAAATGGTCTTGGAATGGTCTCAGTAGAGCAGCTTTATTGGAGGGGACACAAGTGCTTTAAAAGAAATGAATGCCTTCAGACAGAGAGGCTTGATCCATTTTGACCCATTACTTATCATAATGTTTCCCTTCAGACATGACTGCTATGTTTTTGAGCTAAGCGTTGCTGGAAAGGTGAAACCCTTTTCTGACTTGATGGACAAATTTTCTCACATGATATTGTTAGTCACCGATCAAAGAGGAATTCATTTCACAACCCTTGGCTGCACCTTGAATGCGTTGTGGAAAAAAATCATTTCCTTGAATTTTTTATGTCATTTTAGTGGGACGACTTGATTTATGATGAATATAATGTCTAAATGACTAATATGGATACTTGTCCTAAGGAGTCACATCTGTAGAATCATTCAGTGGAACAAAGGCTTATTGAAATGATGGACGTTAAAGGTTGCACTGCGGTTTGCACACATTTTAGTGGGGGAACAAAGAAGTCCTCCATCATATGCATGCACGCAAGGCAGGTCCTTTCCCATCCGCCCACTAAAAAGCACTCTGCCCAATTGCTGTAAGTGGTTTGGAGTGCCCGTGCAACCTGCACCTGGAAACAAGGCAGGGATAGACTAAGATCTGGCTACTCAGGAAAAGCTGCATTTCTTGCCGAACATTACTTTATACTTTGATGGTTTTATGATGGATTGAGGGAAGAGTATCCTGGAAAAGAGGAGTGAAGTGGGTGTGTTCCACTAGCTCAGGTCACAGACGCCTCTGAAGTCCAACATCTGCTTCCATTTGAAGGGTCTGCAATAAGCCCAGTGATTGAACATCAGCAGCTGTGGTTCTTTGAGTGCTGCCCATGTCACTGGAACCTGGGGTGTTGTGTTGCAAATTTCAGCGCTTCAGATTTAGGTTTTTTTCATATTCAGAAACTGTAACATACAATAGAATGTAGCTCATCTTTGGATTAATAGTAAACTGTCATTGGTTGTAAAGGGGTTAAGGGTGCGGACTCTCAGCCCACTTTTTGATGGATGTCTCCGTCTCTGTTGTTTTACTCCATGGTAGCTAATATAACGGATCCTGTTTCTTGGAAGGAATGTGCTCTTCCATTGAGATGTGAAATGCATATTGATTATGGGGCGCCTCGAGTTTCCTGTCCGTGACAGGGATGGTATTGGCTGAAGCCTGCCTTGGCTGTGAAGTACAGCTGGATCTTGCCAATTTGTCTACACTTGAATTATCTTTACAATGGATAAATGATATTAAGAAATTTACAGACCAGCGTCCCCCTGCTTGACCCTCTGGTGAGGATGAAACACTTCATTAGAAAAACACGTCATCAGCAAAAAAGAATACGACTGAGTAGGTGAAATTCCACGGAGTTGGCCCATGATTGGTGGACATGCTGCTGCTGTAGTGCATGTTTTACCTAGATGTATTGTTGCTGTCAGGGAAGGACGTGCATAAAAAGAAGGATCATGTAATGTCGGTTGGTACTCTGGCAGTCTCTAGCACCTGAGTCCAGTGAATGGCAGCTTAATGGCTGTCGTAGTTACTTTTGGCAAATGAGGAGGAAGCTTGGATATGCGTTGGTTCCTTGAAAGGTCACTTGTTCATGATTAATGAGTACCCTGCTACTGCTGTCATAAGGGAAACCGTGGGAAATGGATGAAGTGGTGTTTGCAATCAGGTAATTGTCAGGCATCAAAAGCAGATGTTCAGAGGTAGGGGATAGCAGATTGGTTTGAAAGGTCTACGGGCTTCAAAGTAGTTCTGAAAACTCAACATCATTGACTAACAAGACTAGACAAGCCTGGACCACCATTAGCTGCATGGCATTTGTCATGCAAGTGTTGGAAATGGAAGATTGATTCTGCTATATTTTTTGGTCATGTAGTAATGTTTGGTGGTAATGTTCTTTTGTACTTAGTTCATCATTATTATATCCCATGATGTTTTAAAATTAATGTGTGTCAGCTTTCTCCCATTGTTGGTTAGTCTTAAATTCAAGATTCAAAACGTTTCTTGTCATATGTACAGTAGAAAAATGCATTTCTCTGTGCAATGAAATTCTATGCATTGAAATTTTTATCATTCAGAGGGTATGAGGGCGACATTTATTGCTTGTCTTGACGCTTGTGCAGGTGCATTTCAAGAAAGTCAGTCGTTCAGTCAGTCAGTCGGACAATGATGGTAAGAGATTGGTGTCCTATACAAGGGATTCTTATAGGCTAGCCCACTGAGTGTTCCAGCAAAAACAGCTCCAACCTAATCTGCTGTCTTAGCTTTTCCAGGAATACTTTATTGGTTCATTGAAAAAAGATCAGCGATATTTAGAAGGCTTACGAAGTGCGCCCGTCTCCAAGTCTTGGCATACACCTCACATGGAATGCCAATGTGGCATGTCCATTTTTAAAAAATCCACTCCTGCTTTGGAGTTGAATGGAACATGTGCTGATTGGTGGAAGCCTCAGACACAGCATGGCCTCTCTCACTGGAAGGGTTTTGCTGTCAGCTGGCCGTTGAGCCGCCAGGCAAGGTGAGTGGTGGCAGGGGTTCGGTCCTGCCCGCAGCTGTTGACGTTGGCTGGGCGCGCTGAGGAATGCAGTGGGGCTTGTTGATGATTGCTCTCCCCCCTCCTCCACAGGGGCTGAGCCAGTTCAGCATTCACTGGCCATGGGACCCTGCTGAGCTGAGCGTAGTCAGGGTCAGCTGGAGGTGCCCCTGACCTGTCTGACTGTCCACTCTGGCTGAAAAATATGCTTGAGGCTGAATACTGATTTCTTGCGTGGGTAGAACAAACTTGTCGGGGCCTGTTTTTCCACAGCCTGTTTGGGTCACTTGACCTGTTTAGAGAAGCATAAGTGTGCCTAAGGGCGCTGGGGTTCCTCACCTAACGAGCTGGATTTTCCTCCCATTTGGCACAAGAGACTCTGCACTAATATAGCTCACAGTAACATAGCGCTGGAGTAATATAGCTTGAAGCAATCCAGCCGCCTAGGCTGATGTGGCCTGGAAGCTCAGAGTGTACCCTCTGTGCTTTGTACCACCGAATGTGTGGCAAAGCATTATGCAGTAATCTCCACAATGCATTCCAAATTGCTTCAGCCATACTTTATTCCTTCAGATCCCCTGGGACACCATTAAGATAGTCATGGCTGTTATTTCTGATGTAGTGGTCCAAGTTATTCTTGCTATCTCACTTAAAGGCTGTGAAATCCCAGGCCAAAATCACAGAGCCTGCATTTATCTAGTGCATACAATGCAGCCTCTGTAGTGAATCGTCTTGTTAAGCCCTTGGTGCCTTTTCAGTGGAATATCTTATCGAGGGAAAATCCTTAACACGCACAATTTGACTGCATTATTAATAAGCAAACTGTGCAGATGTTGGGTAATAATATCACACATCTCTGAATTAGCAGTAATAGTGGAAACTACATTCAACCATATCATTCCAGGTAACGGTGGAGGAAAACTCATGGTGATTAATGGAAAAAGACCGTTTTGGAATAGGGCATCTATTAAGTATTCATGATCGTGTTCCCCTTGTTTGTGCTGTTCGAGGTTATGCTGAACCACGGCAGGCATGAGGGTTTTCCACTTGGCCTACTGCTTTGTTCAGAATTTTTTCCCCCTCTTTTTTCCAGCTGAATACATACTGATGCTAGAAACTTAAAAGTAACATGTGTTACTTTCAGTAAAGCTTAACAACTGAACTGTATTGTAATTAATCTGATAGTACTGCATCTGGATCACCAGTGGTTTGCCTAGGCTCAGTGCACACTTCCAGTAAAAAATGCATATACCTGTATTTAGAGCTATATTACACAGATTATTCTCTTTGTTAAATACATATATATTTTTTAATTGATGCAATGTACTCCAGGCTAGGCACGACAATGCCCTCCCTTCTCCCTTTTTTACCATCATATGAAAGCATTTAGGCTAGGATATTTGGTTAGGCTCATGATGCTTTTGGACTTTTCCTTTAGATGTCAGATCCCTGAAGCAAGGCCTTTGTCTATTTCTTTAACTTAGACCTCACACCCACCACTTGTCACAGGAACAGAATGTAGACATTACCAGACAATGGAAAGCAGTAATACACCATTCAAATAAACTGGGCTTTGCAGACGGGGAAAGCAAAGAAAAAAGGAACCAGCAGAATCTCTGACGTAAAAATGTCTACCACACACGCAATGTCAACATGTAGTGTTTCTCTATTGACAGAGGGACGTCAGAGAGCGCTGTTCGAAGGATGTATAAACAGAGGCCTGCTCATCTCTTTGTAGCTATCTGCTGTCATGACCGCACACATTCCTGAGCAAACCTCGTCTCCTCGTTGCATTGGAGAATTTGGGGTTTGATCTTTACTTTTGAGTGTGCTGTTTTTACAGTGATGGTTCAACATGTGCCAGCTGCTTTACATATGCTACAGCCTTTACTGCATAAACTCATATCTCAGTGGTAGTTATGTTTTTTTGGTTATATTGAAAATGGTTAAAAGAAAAATGTGTATATTTCATGTTCTGAAAAACACATCTCACACATCTCATCTAGTCAAAATGAGTTGCTGAAACAATGCATAAATGTGCAAATCTATTTGAAAAAGGTCAGATTTCATGTGGCTTTTTGGTGTTCAGAAAATAAAATTTGAGATTGTCTGAGGGCCTTTATACAAAATTGTATGGTGATGTCACAAGGACTGTTTGACCGTTTCTATTAGTTTATGTTTTACAGTTTAAAGAACGTGAAGTGTTTTGCAAACAATTACATGTGATGTTTTGATGTGAGAACATTGTTCGGTTATTATAATTGCATCAATATTATCTGTGCAGCGATTGTATTTTAGGCACCAAGGAAATGCAGTGATTGCCACAATCTGGCAAACCATCTTGGTGGCCGTTTAAGGTAATGAGGGTAAAAACGGAGAGAAGTGATAGGCAGCTTGACAGGCTACTATCTACTATCTAAGACTGTCTAATTGAATTAGCAGTGAAAAAAAAGGAAGTCACACCCTCATGCTGGGCTGTTAAATAATTCATTCAGTGTTTGCACCCATGCGAGCATCACATCACTAATTAAGTCACAAGCCTCATTTACAATGTTATTTTAGATTTTGCATTTCCATCTCATTTAAAGGGTTTAATAAATGGAATATTTTGGATTTAAACAAACCCCTAATGACGTGGTGGGGATTTTTAATGTGTCCTCGAGGGAGAGGAGGCTGTGTCTGCACTTCGGAGGTGAAAGGAAGTTTAGTGGAATGTCTGCAGCACAATTTGCAGTAATAACGCCTGTTTATATTATTATTTTGTTCCGAAAATCATTACTTTTACAGTGTCACATTCTTCTTTTTATTTGCTCCATCGTGGAGCTGTTCCACCATCCTCCCCATGCCCCCTTTCCAATGCTTTGCAGAAATATGACAATGCAGAAGAGCAACAGGCATCTTGGCTGTGACCCTGAAAGCTTGAGCATTTTATAGGTGGTTTTACACAAAGAGAGTATTGTTCACTCAGATTAGGTAAAGGTCAGGTCATCTATATGTGTCTCTATGTACTGCCATTAAGCGACATAAAAAAGGGAATGTTTGATGGGTGTCTTGCTACATGAGGGTTACCTCGACTCCCAGGCCTGAGGGCACCATACCGCTACCCCCAAGCCCCCATAACCCCCACCCCCCAACTACCCTTTCCCTATATGTGGACTCTGGGTCCTATTAACCTGTCCCTGAGAGTTTGTTTTTACATGCCTATGCGTTTGCTGCCATGGCCTCTTTTAAAAGGTAAGAGGAATGCTGCCAAATGAGTTGCACCACACTGGCGATTGCTCCAGGAGGAAAAGGAAAGAAACAACAGGGGGTGTCTGCTGTACAACAAGGCAAAACATCAAGCTCTGTCAGGGGCAGATCCAAATATGCACTCTGTTAGTGTGAAATATTTTTGAAACGCGAAACTCAACCCTTTGGAACATTGCGCACTCCGTCTCCCTGGTACCTGCTTTAGATGTTTGCATTCCGTTCACACCAGGGAATGAGTGTGATGCATAACGGCCGCTCTTGGTGACACAGGGCTTCACTGGTGAGTGAATGCTACAGCAGCGAGAAGTGACCACCACCAAGGCATGAAATGGGGAAAATGGCTGATCCGATAACGGCTCAGACCTCAAGCTGAAAAACTGACAACCTAGAAGTAAGCATACATGGGCTTTGGAAGAATTTCATTTTTAATTTCTGATTCCACTAACCGCAATAGCATTTATAGGGTTTTATTGTGGATGGAATCCACACATGTCAAGAACATTTGGCCATATAAAACAGCCCAGTGTTTAAAGACGGTTGTTGCAGACAAAAACAACTCAATGGAATGTTGTTCAATCATAATAGTCAATCTCAGGAGTGTTTCCATCAAACATGTTCCCTGCTGTGCAACCATTAGCAGCTGTAGGTCTCAACTGATCAGATTTCGATAGTTTAAAATACCAAGAAACACCAAATATCCCCTTTGGGCCATACAGCTGACTCTTTCTCCGATTTTTCATTCAACGAAAGTACCTCCTGTGATATTTGCTTTAATAGCTTACTTTGAGGTGAGATTCTATGGACAGGACATTGATGGACAGGAGCCTCACAATGCGACTATGTAAAGAGGTCCGTTTCTTAACAATAAGTTAGACCCTAACAATTGTTCTTCCTTGAGTGAAAACTCAAGGATATAAGTATAAAGTTTCCTAGCCTGGGTAAATGTTTCTCCTCTATGAAAAAAAATTAGAGGGTATTTAAAGAACCATTTTTAAACATAGCACCCAAAATAGTTCAGTCTAAGAACACTTTTTGCTATGAGTGTAGTTTTAAATTGGGGCTAATATCCATCTCCAAAGCCATTAACTACTGACTCTGCAACAAAATACCATTTAGGCTGACTAGACTTGGCCTGTATCAGTGGACAGACTTTTTTGTTCAAGTCAGTCCTGTGCAAGCCTTTTGTTGACTGAGTAAAAATAAGTTCAATGTAATGGAAAAAATAAGATTTAACATTTGCACAGCACACAAACACTAATTGTGCATGAAAAGATGTTCTCTGTAGAGGATGTGTACTTATTTACACTTAAAACATTGATAAAATCATTCCATCAGGTGCACCCAAACGTCTGCATACAGACCCTGTCCAAAAAATTAGAATATCATGGAAAAGTTTATTTATTTCCATAATTCCATTCAAAACGTTACACTTTCATAGATTA
>JBBPCY010072668.1:0-10858 GCA_037974405.1 Brachyalestes nurse
TGGCGAGGTGAACCAGGTGTTTCTGAGCAGGGAAATCACCAAAACGTGCTGGACCACGGCCCTCCAGGACTGGAGTTTGACACCCCTGTACTATACGATGACCGAGTGGGCGATTTGATATGCAGCAGCATCTCTCTTTCTCACATCTTTTCCCCCTCTCTTTTTCTCTATGTCTCCACTCCGGTGAGTTTTATGTGACAGCACCATTTTCTGCTCGGCCTGAAGAACAAACACATAGTCGTAAAAATGTCAGCGCTAGTCTGTCTCTCACCTCCCTTCATCGAATTTGTGCTAGGACCTGACTATACTCTGCCAGTCTTTGATGAACTATACTCTCTCAATCCTACTCAACGTCTAACCTCCACTGCAATTCCCTTTTCCTTGTACTCCAGAATAGTCCACTAAACTTACTATTCTTCAGTTCCACTACTAAACATACTGACCAGATAAGTGAACGGATCATCTTGTTACAATGACACCTGTCATGTGGTCGGATATATTAAGCATCAAATGAAGAGCAGTTCTTAAAGTATGTGTTGGAAGCAGGAAAGATGGCCATGCATAAGAACCTGTGATGGCTGGATGACTGGGTCAGAGCATCTCCAAATGGCAGACCTTTTGGGGTGTTCCCGGTATACAGTGGCTAGTACCTACCAAAAGTGGTTCACAGAAGGACAACAGGTGGACTGGCAACAGGGTCCATGAATGATAGCCCATCTGGTCTGATCCCACAGAACAGCTACTGTAGCACAAACTGCTGAAAAAGTTCACGTCGAATATAGAAAGGAGTCGGAACACACACTGTATGCAGCTTGTTGTGTATGGGGGTGCATAGCTGCAGACTGGTCAGAGAACTCATATTGACTGCTGCCCACCACCAAAAGTGCCTACAATAGGCATAATGAGTAACAGACCATGGAGCAATGGAAAAGATGACCTGGTCTGATGAATCACATTTTCTTTTACATCATGTGGACGGCTGGGTTTTTGTGAGTCACTTACCTGGGAAAGAGATGGCACCAGGATGCACTATAGGAAGAAGGCAAACCCACAGAGACAGCGTGATGCTCTAGGCAATTTTCTGCTGGGAAACCTGCACTAATGCAGGTGTTACTTCCACACGTACCACCTACCTAAAGATTGTCACAGACCAAGCTCAGCCCTTCATGAAAATGGCAGGATATTATGACCTACTGCATCACAAACATGGTTTGGGGAACATGACAAAGGTGTTGACTTGGTGTCCAACCTCCCTAGATTTTAATCTGACTGAACTATGGGATGTGCTGGACAAACTAGTCCAATTCATGGAGTCCCCAGCTCTCAACTTACAAGATTTAAAAGATCTGCTGTTAATGTCTTGGTGCAGAAACCACAGCACAACTTCAGAGGTACTGAGGAGTCCATGCCTTGATGGGTCAGACCTGAGGGGGACCTACACAATGTTAGACCGGTGGCTTTATACTAATACTAATATGTCCTATCCGTGTGTACTAGTACTAATAATGTTTCCTGCAAAATCAGGATATTGTGGAAAAAATGCACAAACACACACACACACACACACACACACACACACACACACACACATTGAATTAACCAGATGCCATCACACACACTGTGTTTGTGAGTGCACAGACTCTTTTTTCATGCAAACAGTTCGGAACATGTGAATGTGCTAATGTGTGTGTGCAGCATGGGTGGTGATCAATTACTGAAAAGGGCCTTTCTGCTTGAGCAGCTCACACTACTTACTGACGGTCTCCCAGCCAGCGCAGCAATTACAGACAAAACTAACAAACAAACAAACAAGCACAAACAATTAAGATGTTCACTGTCCCTCCATCTCTCTCCCTCTCTCTCTTACATTTTTCTCCCCTGTTCAGTTCTGCCGCAGAAATTATAATTTAGCATCAGGCTGTTCCCACAGCGCTGGAAACGGGAGCACTCACCTGAGAAAAACAATCCTATCAGAAAAGGACAGTAATTACAGAGAGAGAGAGAGAGAGAGAGAGAGAGAGAGAGACAGACAGAGAAGGAAAGAGAGCAAAAAAGTGAGCAATTACTAAATAGATAGAAAAACACCTAAGTGAGTAAATAGAGCTGGAGAAAAACTGAGATTAAAGACTGAACAGGAAAAAGAGCATAATGGGATGAATGTGTATGTGGGATATATATGGACAAGCCTCAGCATGGACAGTTTGAACAGTTTGTGCTATAGGAGCTCTTCTGTGGGATCAAACCATGATTGCTTCCTTTTTCTGCTGGTAGGTAATCAAATGTGTAGGACCATCAGTCCAGCTCCAGCAGGCCTATCTAATAGTAGAGCTTGAATGTCTGTATGCACCTAGATATCACAGGGTAAAAATAGATCTAATTCAACAATGAGCATGCCCAGTTTGTATGCGTTTTGTTTCCAAGCAAAACATTACCATTTAAACAACGACCGGGTTGATGATTCTGTAAAAAAAAAGGCTTATCCGACCTGGAACTATGATGTTTTGATCAGTCAAACCACCACTCAATGTGCACTCATACATTTTGACAGAGATGTATGCCCTTTTGGAGATGAAATGTACACAACCGCTTGGAAAAATCCATCATGCATGTCCAGAAGAGATGCAGCCGAACGGACACAATAAATAAAAGTGCAAAAAACAAAGTACCCACCAGTGAGTCCATTTCTTAAATATAGCTCAAAATAAAGGCATGAATTTTTGAGAGGATTATGACACTGAAGATGCAGACCTAACCAAAGACATTAAGCTCCAGCCTCTAACTGGGCACCAGCAAAGTGGGGCTGGAAGGGAAGCATTTCCAATTAAGTGATCAATTAGTATAAGCCAAAATGAAGATTTAGAATGTATAGAACATGTGACCTCACCCACTCATTCAAATTTATAGCTTATCAATTTAATATTACTTCAAATGAGTACGCAAAAAAGAAAAGCAATAAAACACAATTACATTGAATAAAAGTAGGATTTAAGATTAAGTTAGACATAGGTCAATAAAGCAATATAAAAGAATACAGATAAAAGTGTAAGAATGTGGAACTCACTGGTAACTGAAAGCAGCAGAAAACAGGTCCATTTCAAGTTTCTTTTTTACACTGTCAACAGTCGGGGCAGATATGTTCTCTATAGGGAGCTGGTTTCAGCAGCAGGCAGCATAATGAATAAATGTCATGCCACCTTCTTTCGATTATAATCTGGGCACCACTAGCTGACCAGTTCCAGCTGATCTAGGAGATCTTCCTGAATGATATTCATCAAACATCCCAGAGGTATATGCAGAGCCCATTTAGAGTGACTATTAAACAATTAGCAACCTTTTAAATTCAATTCTGTATCTGATTGGAAGACAAAATAGGGATTGGAGAAATGTGCTCTCTTTTCTTGGGTTTTGTTATTACTCTAGCAGCGCCATTTTGAAAAGGTCTTTTTAGGGAGGTCAGTGAGAAGAGCACTGTAATAGTCAAAACTACAGGATATAAAGGCATGAGGTTCTCCAAATCTTTCTTTGAACCAAAGCCGCAGATCTCAACCATGTTTTTGAGCTGCCAGAATGCTGATATAGTTACAATTTTAATATGATCACTAAAACTAAGGTCCCCATATATGATTACACCAAGGTGTTTGACATGGGTTGTAGTTTGATCAGCCTTTTGTTCCTCAAAACAGTTCCCAAACAGAATTTTTTTTTTAACTGAAGGAATTTTTGCAGCATCCAGCCGTCTACTTTTTTAAGGCATAAACACAATGGGGCTATAGGACTGAAGTCCTTTGGTGAAAGGGCTAGGTAGATCTGATTGTCATCTGTTTAGCTATGATAAGCCTTGTACTCTTGAAGAATTTGACCAAGACAAAGCAAATATAGATTAAACAAAGAGGGCCCAAGAATGGATCCTTGTGGGACTTCATACAGCATAGCGGTTTCTCTGATTTATAAGTGTCCATAGAGACAAAACATGCTTAACCATTTGAGGACCATTCCTGAGAGCCCAGAACAATTTTCGAATCTGTTCAGCGGTTTAAGACCTAGCAGTACCAAGACAGGTATCTTAGCAAAGTGTTGTTAATGTCCCTATCAATAATATTAGAGAAATCAGATTGTCTGGACCTGCAAACACAGAGATTTTCTTTGAAAATGTTCTAATTAATCTGAAGCTGATTTTCTCAATTTATGCTCAGCTTCTCTGCATTGTCTCTTCTGATTTGCTACCACTGTTGTGTTTCACCAGGGACTTTCTGTTTACCAGCAATTATTTTAGCCTTCAAAGGTGCTATAGTTTCAAAGACCCTAAAAACTTTGGAGTTAAACTGATTAAGGCGGTCATCTACAGACTGCTGTTAAAAAACGTAGCACATGGCTTCCATAAATACATCATTGGTATTCCCATTACTGTACCTCATTCAAAGAAAACACGGAAATGATCAAACAGAGCTAAATCCTTAACATTCATCTGAGGAACACTGAGACCCTTGCTGGTGGCCAAATCCAGTTAATGACCTCGGATATGAGTTGGGGTAGTTACATGCTGCATCAGATCACACGTGTCAAACAAACCAATGGGTTTTTTGGAAGTGTTGTCAAAATCACCAGTTACAATAAAAGTGTTTAAAAGTCTTTAGAAATGATTGACAGCATGTCAGAGAATTCATTAAAAAAGTTTAGACAGTGATTTGATGGCCTAGTCAAATTTTTGGAGAGCCTTTCATCACAGCACCAAGATATTCAAAGGAATTAAACTCACCAAGAGAAATCTGCTTGTACTGAAATGTGTCTTTTTAAAAAAGCAGCCACACGCCCAACTTTCCTTCCCATTTTTTGGGCTGTTTCAACGAGAACTGTTGTACTGCAGTCGTTCTCCAGTCATGCTTCTGTTAAAAACATAAAACTGCTGTGTGGATAGATGAAAGATGTGAAAACTACTAACTTTAATGTGCAGAAAGGATTTAAAACAGTCTGGGACTTATGTGGGATCTGATGTAAGTTGGACTGACTAACCCTGTTCTTGCTATTCTCCGAACCTCATGATATCTGAGCATCCTGGTTCTTGAGCAACCAGACACAGGAGAGATGGGAAAAGTTCTAAAAGAGCTGGATGCCAGCTCATGCTGCATGCATTTTTGGATTAGGGCACTTTGCTAGCAGGCAGTTTTTTCCATAGCTGGATGGTACAGAGTGTGTTGAGCTTTCTTGTGTCAGGGGAGATGAAGGACAGTCTGTGCTCTGAGTAGTCATAGCGGTTGAAGGTCAGGCCTGTTGACTGCGATGTTTGAGGGGCAGAAGCGATGTTTGTGGGGGTGGGGGTGCCTTGTGCTTTTTAGGCAAAACCAGTGGGCGGGCTGAAATGGACATAGCTAGTTTAGTCCTTGCACATACCAGATCCTCCAATTTCTCTGAAAAGTCCAAGGGTAGATGGAAAGTCACGGAAAGAGAGAGAGAGTGGAGGTTATTTAATTGTGGTTAATTGTGGCTGGGGGTAATTCTGGTGGTGGCTGTAGTGACTCTGGCAGAAAGAGGTCATCATAACCCTCATCCATGGTCTGATATTTAGTCCTAAGCTGTGTCCGAAATGTGCACTCGTTCACTATGTAGGGCACTATGTAGTGAATCAGCCATTTTGCAGTGTTGTCTGAAATTCCAACCGTCACCCACTAGTTAGGGCACTACAAAATCGCCTCGTGATGCCAAAATCTAGTGTTCAGACACTGTACACTACATGAATACACTTATACCACGGGGGAGACGGGGGAAAGTGGGGCTTCAAACGGAGGAGATTCAGTCACACTTGCACTTTCTCTCTCTCTCTCTGCAGAGGACAGTAGTACCCAGGGCTGGACTGGAAGAAAAAATCGGCCCGGGCATTTTGAGCCGCGGTCCGGGGGTGGGCATGGTACGCGATCCAGACCGGCAGACGGGCTTCCACGCCGTCCCAAAATTGACACTGGCCCACCAGGCATTTGCCCGGTATACCTGGTGGCCAGTCTGGCTCTGGTAGTGCCCCCCGGACAGATCTGTCTCTCACCGTGTCCACCAGACCCCGCCTCATGTGCGGGCTGTGTCCGAACTAGAGAGACGTGTGTTTATGCAACAGAGATAAATTGCCAAGATCCAGCGCAATATTTAAGCAACAGTTAGTAAAAACGTAACATCCAGAGTGTCCGAAATTAACTAAACGTCACCTTCCCTTGTTCACTAGTTAGCCCCCTATATAGCAAACACTATGTAGTGAACGAGTGAACAAGTGCACTTTTCGGACACAGCTTTAGTTTTTTATCTGGAAGCTGTACTTGCTCTGATTTCTCTTGGTGTATCTCCACAGTTGCCCGTGTGGCTGGGGGTTAGTTGAAATAGACTGTATTACTGGATGGCTGAGTGCATAAAGAAGATTATCTTTTAGTAGTTGTTCTGCTGCCATCGGGTCTAAAAAAGTTTGCTATGGCCCCAGAACAGATTTAAATTGTCAATAAATTCAGTCCTTTCAAGCGACAGGTTCAGCTGAACCTCGATTTGAGGCTGAGGAGCCTGGATAACCTGTTACTTTCTTAGGCAGGAATTTGCCCGCTGATGAATGCTGTAAATTACAACTCCTCCAATGTATTGAACAGTTAATTTAAACATTTTTTCAGACTTTCTGATTGCTCACTGTGAATGTCCTCTTCTCCTACATGTAAAATAATCGGAGTGACTGTTTGGGATAGTGCACAGACGCAAGCCTGCAGCAGCTCGTTTATGACTGAGACATTGCTTTTTCTGAGACAAGGCTGCATGACCATATTACTGACTCTGCCATGGACATTGCTGGCTTTGCATGTGTTTAGGCAAAAAGAACATGTAACGATAGTGGGAAGGGCAAGGGTAGAGGACTTGCTGTTTTTGTTGATAAGCGATGATGCCTCCCCGCTCACAACATGCTAAAACAACACATCTGCTGCCTGGATACTGACCTGTTAGCAGTGGGGCTATGTCCATACTTCGTGGAGAGTTCTCACACATGATCACCATAGTTGGCATCCCATCAATGTGATCACAGCGTGTGATGTCATCCACTCTGTGACTGCAAGACTCCAGATGAGATACCCAGATGCTTTCGTTCTCATCTCCAGAAAATTCAACCATGTTTATCTCAACAGGACATTTAGGACCTTCACATAGTATGTGGACTGCCCCACCATACTGAACTTTCTGTATGCTAAAGTCAAATAAGTACACAGCTGCTCAGCCATCCCATCTTTGGGCAGATCCAAACAGACTGGTGCACCTCCTGTCCACCTACCTACCACTGGTGAAGAGGCAGCCAGCCACTGTCAGGTAAGGGAACGGTCAAAGTAAGCCTGTGTAACCCTGCAGAACTGGAGACTACTAACTGGGAAGCTCTTTATGAGCTGCATGGCAAGGACAGATTCATAAACTGTCATGGTGTACATAACTGTCATGGTGTTAATAACACTGTACCTTTAAAATCCATAGACTGCTTCCACAACAACAAGCCATGGGTCACCAAAGACATCAAAGTCCTACTGAATGAGAAGAAGGAACCATTCAGGTCAAGTGACAGGGGGACAGCCAAGTACATAGATGTTTGTCTGTGAAGTTAAAGGAGGTAAGGTACAACTATTGGTCATGAAATCCATCCATTAAGTTCTGCACCTCCCAGCTATATGGAGTACTGCTGAGGATCTTAAACTGCAGTATCAAAGCCTCAGTATCAAGAAAATACCTGTGCTGTGACATGACTGGTTCCTGTGCCAAAGAAGACGCGACCTAGTGCCCCATCAGACTACAGACCAGTTGCACTCACCTCACACGGCATGAAGGTCTATGAGAGACTAGTCCTGGACACCCTCCACTCTCTGGATGGGCAAGCACTAGATCTCCTTCAGTTTGCCTACCAGACCAAGATAGGAGTGGTTTATGCCATCATCTAACAGCTGCAATGTGCCTACAGCCACCTAGACAAACCAGGAGGATCCCTGAGGATCATGTTCTTTGATTTCTCCAGCTTGGCTAGGGAGTAAGCCGTTTGCTATCCAGGTTCATGCTCCCCCAGTCTTAGCCATATACTCAACAGCATAGAGTTATCCACGGAGCGCCATAGAAAATCCTTCCTTCCCACCGCCTTCAGACTATAACTCCTGTACTCCTATGACTCCACTTACGTCACTTGGTACAGAGTAAACTACTTCAGACGTAATTTTATTTGTTTATCTATAGTATTTATATCCACCTTCCCCACTGACCACAGCATTTCATTTATATAGCGTAGTGTATTTAGTGCAGAGTTTCTTTCTGGAGAGTTTTATTTTGACTTAATATTTATATTTTATATTGGTTTTTATTGATTTTTCTTTCTGTCTCTGTGTGTCTGTGCAGTCTTAGATTAAGAAATTTCCTCCAAGGTCAATAAAGTTTTCTGGTTCAGATTCTGATTCTGTTGCTGAGAGAGGATATTTGGAAGCTTCTTGTTTAGTTCTGAGACTGTTGCATTACAGAGGAAGCATGTTAGCACAGATTTACTGGTCACATTCCCAATGGCTGAGTAACCCACAGTCTCTCAGCTGCTTGCTAGGCCTTGTATCTTTGCTAACCTGCTATTTCTCACAATTTACAGTCACCTCACTATGCTGTGGCTCTCAAGCTTCAGGCACCAGCTGCAGTGATATTCTCACACCGGACATATCAGTGCTAGCTTTGTGGAAATTTCTAGCATTAGCTTTCTGAGCTGGTGAGATGCTAAAGCAGCAAACTGTTGCTTGTGCGAATTTGATTTTGTTTTCACACAAGTCTGTGCCAGCAGTTGACACTCACATTGTTCAATTCTGTTTTGTGGAACTCTTTCAGGGGAATTATTTTGCGCCTCGGGAACTGTACTGATTTTATCCTTTGCTTAGCTTGTTCTCTGCTAGCGGTCTAGCGAAACGCTCCTGTAGAATCACCCATTTACATTTACATTTACGCCATTTAGCTGATACTCTTATCCACAGCGACACTCTTTTGGAATTGTCTTCACCATCTTTCCCTGACTTACCCTCTGTCCATACAGCGAGAACTGTACAGCAATTCTCTGCAGGAGTTTGTAGCCATTTGAGCAGCAAGTGCCAAATAATGCTTTTTTTGATAAATAATCTTTTGAAAACCTGGACAACGGGCACTGTTTAATATTTATGGTTAAGCAAAAAGGGCATAGAAGAAGATGAATATATATATATATATAAAAAGACAGAAATCAGAGGAAAAAGCAAAGCAGACTGGAAAGGCAGTCAGACAGAGCAAAAGTCATAGCCATTTTCTTTTCTATCCAAACCCACCTGTGAACCTACACGTCTTTTGAGTGTTTACATGGAATGTTGACGAAGGTAAACAGCAAAAAAGTTTTCCATGTGACTAGCAACTAGTGACTAGCCTCACAACTTACATGTATCCCATCACCTTTTGTGATCTTTTTAAATACATGAGGCAAAAGATCCTTTTCAAAACTATGAAACATCAGACAGTGTATTCATAACAATTCTATGTAATAATGTTCTGTAAGGAGGCATTTACAGGCAGAGGTCTGGTTCCATTTACCACCACTGTGAGCAATTTTAATTTAGTAAGTTCCTCTAGAACTGAGCATTTTCACACCAAACTTAGACCGAAGGTTTACAGTGTAGATATCCTGAAGTTATTGTGACAATTTAGTTGCATTTATATGCAGAATTAGATCGGAACTACTTTTCTTGGCAGAGCGTAAATAAATTCTACACAATAAACTGTAGTAAAAGCACAATAATACACTTGAGGTCATGCTATTTTTAAATACATGAGGCAAAAAATCCTTTTCAAAACCATGAAACCTCAGACAGTGTATTCATAACAATTCTATGTAATAATGTTCTGTAAGGAGGCTTTTATAGGCAGAGGTCTGGTTCCATTCACCTCCACTGTGAACAATTTTAATTCAGTAAGTCCTCTAGAACTGAGCGTTTCACACCAAACCCACTCTTAATGAGTTTATTTACATCTTAATGAAGTAATTATGCAGAAAGTTGAAAAATCAGTGGGATTCCCCTTTATGGTGTAAATGCGGTTTGAGGGCGACTGTGTGTTTTTTGTCAGTTGGTATGGTGCTCATTGGTAGAGGGGATGCTAATATTCTCACTAATTGGTGGGGTGTAAGCTTCCATTACTGGTTAGCTACATGAGCCTCATAGCTCCAGTGCAAAACTGAAGAAGCTCAAGCCTAGACACCACACTTGTCTCGACTTTTGAACTACATCTGTGGTAAGGAGAGATGAGGAGGAGTGGGGTTGGGTTAAGGAGGGATTAAGGAGGGGTCAGAAGAGTTAAAAGAGAAAAAGTCAACCATTGCTCAGAGTTGAGAACATGCACACACACACCATAATGAAATAACACAGGTGGGATCACAGTGACTAAATTTATTCCAGTTAAAGGTTAGGCTGTTCTCAGGTCTTCATTGTGAGGTTGAGATAATTAACCACAAAGACGTTTCTATTACCTATTTTAATCCATCCTTACCAAGGATGCTGATAATTAGCGTGCTTGCTCAAGCACACAGCAGCCAAAGGCTAAATCAACACGCTTCGTCCGAAACCCACCAAACTTCATGTGATCCCTCAGGCCAACGTCCCTGACACATAAACACGGTCAGTGATGACCTGCACTCGTCTTTTTCTTTTCTATCGCTCATCCCTTTTTTCCCCATTCACTTCCATTCATTTTTAACCCTATCGAAATGAATGCAGTTTCAGAAGAGGAGACTTTCAGGCACTATACAGTGACCAGCCTTATGAAACTTCATATGAGACCTCAGGCCACGCCCCCAAAGACTCACCTGTTTAAACTGAAC
>JBBPCY010072669.1:0-10858 GCA_037974405.1 Brachyalestes nurse
TCAGTGTCTGACCTCATAAATGCTACAGAATTAATGGACACAAATTCCCACAGAAACTCCAAAATCTTGTGGAAAGTGAAGCTGTAATAGCTGCAAAAGAGGACCGACTCCAGATTAAAGTCTATGGATCTGAACGCAATGTCAAAGTCCCTGTTGGTGTAATGGTCAGGCGTCCCAATACTTTTGTCCATATAGTGTATGTTCAACTGTAGCAACAATTAAACAGCAAAAGATTAAATAGGCCTACAATTAAATAACCAAAATACAAGACTCCATTCATGGCAGCGGATTTAAAAAAAAAATGAAAATACTGGCGGTGTGGAAATTTTTCATGGTTTCTACAAGAACCTGAGACAACTGTTATCACAGTTCATTCAAAAGCAAGGATCAGATCTCAAAGCACGATTGTTAGGATATATAGGATATACAGGATATATATATATATACATACATACATACACACACACACATATATATATATATATATATATAGGCATTTTAAGTGTATTCGTTAGCTTTGTTTAGTTCATTTTAAAGCAAATTATTCCTGTTTACAATTTATAGCAAATAATTTAACATACTTGTACATTCAGCAATGTGTTTCCAGCTCTGTCTCTCAGTGCCGCAGGACTAAACGAGTGTCTGAGGAATTGCTCAGCTTCTCAGCCCAAACTACAATCAAACAAATAACTGCATTTGGCTATTTCCCATTGTTTAAAACTGTCATTTTAATATTTTTTATGTTACTTTAGTCTTTCAGAGAGAAGCAGTAAAGTGCAGAGATATGGATATTTCAATCTATACACCACAGTAGAAACAAACAGCCAGGCAGTCTACAGTTTTTGGCTTGTGCGTCAAAGTATGTACCCATTTCCTAGCAAACCATTGTCTGAGAAGCCAGCGGTGAAGAATGCTCTGCAAACAAGGAAACTGGTGAGGGGCACAAAACCTTTGGATTATCTGCTATAAACAATATATTTTCAGTATCAGCTTGACTCCTGTCACTGTAGCCTGTTACTGAATCACAACTAGCCATCAAAAGGAGAAAAACTATGAAGCTAGGTTTTATCAGATGACAATGTGAGCTAAATCACTTATAAATTACTTTAGACAATGAAAATGGCTAAATCCTCTCAAGTTCAGTCCAGTTAATCCCCAAGGCTTCACACGCAAGCACAGAGCAAACTTCAGTTTGGCCAGTTATTTCTGTTTACTCTGGTATCCACTCTTTCTTTTTTTATCATTTACGTCATTTTATAGTACAAGGTTTGTCAGATCTATGAAATATTTGTCAGATTTTCAGTGAGTTGTGGTTCTCATATTCTAAGCTGGTCTTCAAAACAGCAGCCCCACAGTGTCAGTCAGAATATAACTCTAACTAGAACTATAGTAAAATAGGAAAGAGTATACTACTGAGTAATATATATGCCTTATTTATCGCAGATTTAATTACATTGACATGCTGCATTTATTATTATGTTTTACTATTATGTTTAAGTGGTGGAGACAAAAGCCTGCTCTAAAAAAAGAGGGCGGGCCTGCTTTGACAAATCCTTTATTCTCTATTGTATATGAAATAAACCCCAATGTATTAAGAACCCTTGAGTGTATGTCAGTGATTTATTTAATATCACTCTCCAACATGGAGCGATGGTTGGGCCAAGATAACTGAAATGTCAAAAATAAATAAGTCTATTACTAACAATCTTAAAACAGCCTATAATCTTCAAACAAATAACGATTTGACATTTATCAGGACAATTCTCAATATAATCTCAACTGGTATTAATATTATCACAGTAACATTTTGGCCATATCACCCAGCCCTACTTCTGCACCACAGGTCTGAGGCATTTCAAAAACGAGGGTTTGCAGAACAAAGAAAGAAACATTCGTGTGAAACATGCACAGATTAACTGAAAAAATAATGTTATTAATAGCCGTGGCTGACTAACAGCTCTCTGTTGCTGCTGAGGCTGGATTTCATGGCACGCACCACAACCTGTCATCATTCTAGTAAGTATATTACATGTGGACTGATTTTATTTATTTTTGCTTTCAGTTTTTTGCCTTTTTATACCGCGGCATCAATAGAAAAGTCATTAACAGCCTTGGGGAGTGGAAATGATTGCGCTGTGTATAAAACGGAGATGGCCATCACTCAATGCTGAGTGTGTGTATGAGAGTTAGTGTGTGTGTAAAACCACTTACATGAGGACACTGACTCCACACTCAACACAAAAATAACATGTGACTCCACTTACGCCGGCAGTCTGAGTGCTGGCTGGAGGGCTACGGACAGACGCTCTGGCTCAGAAACACACAAAAAGGTCCCTGAGCAATAAGCAAACGCCTGCAGATCACTCCACACAGTAGAAAGCTGTTTTCCTTATTGGAGACGGTACAAATAGCACAGCGCCTCCAAAAACGGCATGTTTAGATAATGCAAGCCACCAGATGACAGCCTCCAGATATTCCATGTGTTGAATTGCATTTAACAACTGACAGCGAGGCGGGGCTGTTGCTTTGTTGGCTGAGATAAGGCAATTAGCGCAGCGTGCTGATGCTCAATGGTCTGCAGGCCATCAAGCACCTGCAGCCCAATGACTGGCACATGTGGAAAGGAGGACAATCGGTGGGCAACAAAAGAGGGAACAGGGTCAGGAGACAACACACCGAAAATAAATCGCTGTTGTTTTCCTTTAAGTGCACTTAGGCCTCTCCTATGCATTTCCCCATCCGGCTAAAGTCAGGAAGGACGCCGTCAGTCCAGGAGGAGAATTTTCCGGCCTTCAAACACACCCAAGGCCAAGACGCTGTCTCCCGACGCAGACAGATAAATTTAACCCAAACCTCGCCCTAAATTGTAAAGGAGGACGAACAGTGTCAATGAGGCCAACACTGCTCTTACCTCATGAAGCCTCGAAAGCTAATGGAGAACTTTTTGCCTGCTAAACACGAACGAGTGAGTTAAAAGTCACTCCCATGGGGCGCTTTGCATCTAAACAATATTAACGAGGATTGTGTATTACAATAACATAGCGTTAACAAAATCATACCTGAACTACTAACTTTTAAAGCCCAGGCAAAAGAACCTACTTCTTATCATGTATTAGCTTATATCAAATAAAACAAGGTTTCTGTGGCCAGTAGATGTTTCTACAAGGATATTAGACAATTCATACAAGTTGTATTTTTAACATGAAGAACAGCAGATACATCCATGGCAAAAAGCGTAAATCCCAAAAGGGAAAAGAGGGAGGACGGTGGATGATGGCATATGAGTTGTAATCTTCAATCTCTATTTACTTGCGTGTTATGTCTGCAGTCAGAACACGTCTGAATGTTCAGTGCTGAACACACCAGTGTTGAAAATAGTGAGGCAGCACAACCGTGTGAAACTATGTGCCCTGCACTGTAGGATGTACAGGTCAATTGCAGCTCATAACCCTGCATCCTTCAAACCTATAAAACAGCAAGACCTACCACTTCTCCAAGCACCTTTGCCATCACTTCGAGTGTGAGATTAAGGCCTTTAAGACGGTCAAATCCATGCCAACCACCAGCAATACGATAATGCTGGCCAGACCATAAAGAGACTGCCAGCTCCATTAGTTTAACCAGCGTCAGGCCTTAGAAAAGCAACTTCCACACCATAACCTCATCGCACCCGAGGCCTTCGTCAGATCCCACGATACCTGACCGATTACATCATGGGTCTAAGCAGCACCCCGCATGATGACCAACACTTCATCCCAAGATGAAGCCCTTGAATTGTCCCTCACTCAAGGAGCAGTATAATTCGAGCAGCAACATGGAAGCTGAAACAGTGAGACTGTTGAACAGTGGCCAAGCCTGTGTGCAGCAGTGTGACTGATTTAAAGGCTCCATCAGTCAGTGGGAGCGGACGCAGGATATCACGTAATCACTGGGAAACGCAGCTGCACTGAATTTTCAGGCCCACTATCGCATGCACTAATGAATTCCACACTGACCATCAGCTGCTTCTGCAGGCCGGTGCTGTTTAAAGCCGTAACTCAGAGTGATCAGTCATCAATATCCATAAAAACACCAGTTTTCATTCTGCTTTGTCTCAACCGGCAAAGCCTACAAGCTCTTTTTATATGAGCCAGACCGAGCTGACTAAAAAACACCTGATGTTCAAAAACATACATCCATCCATCCATCAATCAATCATCTGACCATCAGCTGCATCTGCAGGCCATGGATGGTTAAAGCCATAAATGAGTGTCTACATAGAGTGATCAGGCATCAGTATCCATAAACTCACACACATTGTGTCTTTTTGTGCTTTGCCTCGGACTGCACATTTCTCCAACCCTGTTTTACATATAAGCCAGACTGATCTGTCTAAAAAAAACAGCTGGTATTCAAAAACATCCATCCATTCATCGTCTGACCATCAGCTACTTCTGCAGGCCATCTCTGATTAAAGGCATAAATCTGTGGCTGCAACTTGAGCAGTCATCAATATCCATAAACACACCAATTCTCATTTTGCTTTGTCTCAGACTGCACATTCTCCAACCATTTTTTGCACAAGCCAGACCAAGCTGTCTGAAAAAACACCTGATATTCAAAAACATCCATCCATCAATCCATCCATCCATCATCTTAACATCAGCTTATTTTGCAAGCCGTCGATGGTTAAAGTCATAAAATAGAGGCTACATAGAGTGATCAATCAATCATCCATAAACACGTGTCTCGTTGTGCTTTGTCTCACATTGCACATTCTCCAAGCTTTTTTCTATAAGCCAGACCAGCTGTCTAAAAAACATCTGATATTCAGAAACACCCATCCAATATCTGAGCCACTTATCCAAACCAGGGTTGCCTATCCTAGCACTCAGAGGGTGAAATACACAGAAACACCAGTTCATATTCGAAAGCATTGATTGCTTAATTGGCTGTCTCCAATGTCAACAAGGTGAGGGAAGCCCAAGCCAAAGCAGGACTCCTTTCACGCATCGACTGCCAAAATCTCTGGAGTTTTGCACCCACTGTCGCTTGACCTGCCAAGGTTATGCGTCAAGGTACACAAAACAGACTGCTGAGGTCGACAAAAACCTGGCCATCGTTCCTTCTGCTTATTACTGGGTTATATAGGTAGGGGGAATCCTAGTTGCCCCATCACCAGAAGTGCCTGCTACAGCATGTAATTGGTATTGACTGGGACAGCCTATTGTTGTCCAAATCGGTGAATCACCTAACCATCACAGTCAATAGAGAGAGTTACAAAAGAAGGTGAACGAAACATCGATTTTAAGCTGCTGCTATGGGAAAAAGCAGTAATAAGGGTTCAGTTTTTGACAAAGGATGGAGAGGATGCTGAGATGGGGAAGCTGAAGGAGGGGTCACTCTGGATTACATTGCATCTCCATGCAAAGGCACATTTGGTCCACTGATAAAAGAGCATGCATCCTCAAGCCTGTGCAGGAGGACACTGAACTGAAAGCATGCAGACGTTCTAAAGGAGACCAACACTGGGAGACCTGGCCTGGAAAATATGTGAGGCTCCTATCAAAAGGGGTTAGAGATGATCAGGGCTGATAGGAGCTAACGGGAAGGGGTTACACTGCAGGTCCTGCTGGGAAGCACTTAAATTTAGCAGAAAATGAAAGAAACTGTCCATTTAAAAGCACTGCAAGCTGCAGGAGCCTCTCTGACCTGTTGCGTCCTTTCAGCCGGATTCGTCATGACTGCCTGCCGAAAGCTGTTATCCACGTACGAGGCCATTGTTTTTGTTTTGTTTTGTATTTTTTAGTTTGTTTATTAAGCTGTCAGCAATGTCCAGGATCCTGTCTTGTTGTTCAGAAAGCTGGGGAGCTCCAGGAGGAGCAGCAGGAGGAGCAGAAAGGACCTTCTCGTCTCCAGACTCCCTCCCCAAGGCCACGGCCCGAGCCCCGGGCTCTGCTTGGTTTCCCCGATCGGGACCCTCGCGTCTCTGTGAATAAACAAGAGCAGACAGGTCCTCTAGATAGAGACAGACCCAGAGCCGGAGCGACTTCTGGAGCTCAGAGTGTCCGAGACCCTCCGTCCGAGCCACGGGCAGCCTGAACCTTCCCCCCGCTGGAGACCAGAAAAAGCATTTTTAGCACTCCTCCTGCAGACTCAGCTCTTCCATTTCAGAGGGGTTTCCATGCCAAAACGGTGCGTATTCAACTGTCCGTCCCCTCTTTTTAACAAAACACTCGAGTTCTAAAGCCGTTCGGGCCCCAAACGCGTCTTATTTGTCCTGGAAAAGAGAAATAAACCGCCTGTCTTCTCCACTGTTTTGCCCCACCACCATGGTGACCGCCTCTGGAGAGAACTACATGGGCGAGTCCATTCAAGCCAATTCCATTCGTACCCGTTTTCGGGACGGACATAATCCCGCCCTTCCCAGCGTCACGATTGGTTAATGTGGTGAAGAGCAGGCTAATAGCCAATCAGAGCAGAGAGAGGGCCATCATTAGCCAATCGTAGCGCAGGAGGCGGGACGTTGACGGAGTACGGGTAGGGAAAAAAGGAACAACTACTGGAGTACGGAACAATGCAATTAAACCAGCGTGGTATGTCGCCCTCAACTGAGAATAAACAGAACTACAAGTCAGACAGGCAGGGATGCAGCTCTAGAAAGGGTATTCCAGTCCAAAACTAGCATTTAATACACTGAAGTATCGGGACGCCGGATCAATACACCAACAGGGACTTTAATGACACGGCATTCAAATACATAGACATACATGCTGGAATAGAAAAGGTTCTATCCCAAACGGTGTCCACAAAGTTGGAAGCATAGTGTTGCAATGCAAATGTCTGCCATAGCAATGCAAATTTCCCACTTGTGGGACTAATAGAGGTTTATCTTATCTTATCCAAAATGTCTTGATCTGCTGAAGCATTAAGATCCTTCCTTCACTGGAAGGAAGGGGCCTAGCCCAAACCCTGAAAAACAGGTGTGTCCCAATACATTTGTCCATTTAGTGTATGTTATTTGCCAGCATCACCTCCCTCAGCCTCCCTCCGCTTGACAAAATTCACAATTTTCTGTCCCACCAGTAATTCTGCAAACACACTGTACGGCCCCCTATACTGAGTTTGTTATTGCACATAATAGTGATATTAGTAGAGATATTACACATGATAGTACTGTTACACATAATAATAAAGATATTGCACATAATGATAAGCTAGATGTACAGTGTATGTCCAAAAATACTTTTGATTGGTCTCTATGATTCTACGCTGATCTACATCTCTACTTCAATTCGCACACTTTGAAGTACACCTATTGCTGAAAAAGGGCATTCAAGTTGTGATGCATAGATTGGGATGAGTTGGAGTCCTAACCCGGAAACAATCATCCAACATCAGTAACAAACCTCTCTAATGCTCTTGTGGCTGAAAGCAATCAAATAATCACAGCAATGTTCCAGCATTCAGTGTAAATCCTTCCAACAACAGCAGAGGCTGTTACTGCAGCTAGGGAGGAGGGGTCTTTATTAATGTCTTTCATTCCCAAAAATGTTGGACTTTTGGATGTATAGCGTAGTAGGGCTGATAGAGTGTGATCTGGATCAGGTTGTCCTGAAGCCCAGTACCTTCAGAGGATTGTATCCAGGCAGCCTCAGTTCCTTGGCTTCGTTTTGGCTTGCAGCAGAGCCTGGGCATGAGTTGCAGCTTCCTGTGCCATTGGGGGCACCAGATGTACTTGGCAGGCATTTCTTTTCCCTGGAGCTGTTAAAAAGGCTGCCACTGCTCTCTACTGAACTTTAACCGCAGAGCTGGCGGTCTGAGCTAAAAAGCTTGTTTGAGCTAACAGGTCGTATTCAGGCACCATGCATTCGATTCAAAACGATGATATATGAGTTATAGAGTCTTATGGGGAGAAGGGTGTCTGATGGGTGGGTGAGTGACAGAGGGAGGAGTTATAGAGTCTGATGGGTGGGTGTGTGACAGGGGGAGGAGTTATTGAGTCTGATGGGTGTGTGTGTGACAGGGGGAGGAGTTATAGAGTCTGATGGGTGGGTGGGTGACAGAGGGAGGAGTTATAGAGTCTGATGGGTGGGTGTGTGACAGAGGGAGGAGTTATAGAGTCTGATGGGTGGGTGAGTGACAGGGGGAGGAGTTATAGAGTCTGATGGGTATGTGAGTGACAGGGGGAGGAGTTATAGAGTCTGATGGGTGGGTGAGTGACAGGGGGAGGAGTCAGAGTCTGATGGCAGTGGTGAGGAAGGATGATTTGTAGTGTTTAGTGGAGCCCTTTATGCTTGTGAGTCTATGGCTAGAAGTCTACATATACAAGCTGTCAGTCTTGAAGGTCATGTGTTTAGAGTACAGTGATGTACATGCACACACCTTTTCCCCCTCGTGTAGTGAGACGGTGACATATTTCTCTCTCTGCAGCTGCAGCAGAGCCAGACACAGAGTGGTCTCGTCAGGACAGATGTCAGAGGAGAGAGCGCGCAGGTCCTGAAAGGACAACAGAGACCGTCCTGCCAGAGGAGAGCTCCTATAGGCAGCCAGCAATGCTGCAGCCTTCTCCTAAAACACACACACACACACACACACACACACACACACACACACACACACACACACACACACAGTAAGAGAGGATATTTAATGCTTAAGTAACTGGTTCAGCAAATTGTCGATAGGTGTCCATGTTTTACTAAGAACATAAAGTGGTTCAATTTGTTAACAACTTACTTTAACCAACTCAATCACCACAAACGACTCTTCCAGTGGAACTCTCCCACTGCCCAGCAGAGCCGACAGCGTCCATTTCAGCGGTCTCACCAACAGCAGCCCCACACCCCATGACAGCCAGCCAGAATCTACATTAGCAGCAAAATCCGACTCCTTCTGCATTTTACCGCCCCTAGAAGAGAAACAACCCAATAAAATATACTTAAGAGAAGCTTAGGGGATTTAAAAGGAGTAACAGGGAAAAATCAAATCATACCATTTTCCACTTAACTCCACATAATTAGTCAATCGGTCAACACAGGTTTTAAGTACAAATTTTGCTTCTTTAGTTTAGCACTTGGGCTATAGGGCTACTGTTACTAACAAACACTAGAATTCAATAGTCACCCAAACCTTTTCCATAAAAGCAACTCCAAAAACTTCCAGTTCTTAACTAGGGTGACACAGAGTTGGAGGTGTGGTTTAGGATATAGTATGACTTACTGTGAGCTATAATAACACTGTGAACATACTTTTTAGACAACTAGGTCTGTTTTCACAAACCAACTCAGGAGTCGGAGTGCTGACCAAGCAACAGTTTTGTGACAATGAATGTCATAAAAAAGGAACCTGATCTGAGATCAGCCCACCTTACAACTGCTTTGTGAATGCTAAAATGCTCAGTTAGCTCCCCAGTACTGTATATCATTTGGAAACTAGTGACAGTATGGAGAATGTCTCATTTTAGATCTTAGATGCTGAATTTGAGTCAAAAGCGAATGCAATCCAAACTAAAAAGCAACCCACACAGCTACTTTGCATTTCACTGCCCAGTGCCTTCAAGGACTTATCTCTTCAAAGCATTTCCATCGAAAGCGTGGAAACTAAAGGCCACGGTTGTTATTAATCATAGAAAGTGCCCATGAACGCTGATCCATCAGAGAAGTTTTGTTCAAATTTTTGAAAACAGCATTACAGTACAGTGTAGTACTCTCAGAACAAAGTAAGGCTGGCTTTGCCTCTCATTTTAGTATGTTTTCTTCACTTATGTCTTCAGCATCTGTCGCAGATCTTCACGGTTTACGCTCAGCACCAAAAATGAAATGCCTGAATGATGAATCGCTCCTTAAGGTCTGCAATTACATTTACATTTATGGCATTTAGCAAACGCTTTTATCAAAAGCGACTTCCATTCCCTAACTACAGGGGGCAGTCTCCTTGGAGCAACTTGGGCTTAAGGGTCTTGCTCAGGGACCCAGTGGTGGTGGTGTGCTGAAGGTAGGATTCAAACCCATGAACTCTTGGTCCGGAGGAAAGTATCCTACCCACTGAGCTACCTCCACCCCTAGAACCAGTGTCATTTAAATGGTTTAAAATCTGAACATTTGGGACACTTTAAGCTCTTGTATTGTCTTTTTCACCACCAGTGTACCTGATCATGCTCTGGACGACTGTACACAGGCCCAGAGGAACAGCCCCCTTCCTCCGAAAACTTTCATTCATCTCCTGCAGGGTCACACACACGGACCCTCGCCTTCGGCAGCTTCCCACGATCAGCGGGCTCCAGAAGTTCATTTTGCTGTCCCAGTCCGCCGTGTCCACCTCTCGGTTCTCCTTGAAAGCGGAGAACAAGAAGGCCATCCGTTCGTCATCTTCCCAGTCTGGGGGAAACTCGGACGAGGAGGGTGTGCTAACTTTCTGCTGCAGCGACACTGGCATTGTGCTGCAAAACAATAGGACAGTAAAAAAAGTTTTATCCCAAGCTTCATACTTGGTGCGAGGAATTTGTTGATATTACTCAATCAAATGTATCATCCTTATTTATGTTAAGTTTGGGACTGTGCTATATAACTCAACTTTTATTTATCTGTATGTTATTGAATGTGGTCTCACATGTTGTCTCACACTCAGCACCAAAAGTAAAATGATAAAGCCTCACCTGCTGATATATCATTTTATTACATTCATCATATTTTCATGGCACAAACACTAAGTCACTTTTTATAAGCACTTGCATTAAAAATCTGTTATTTTATTCTTTATGTTATAGTTACTTGTTCTTTGTAATGGTTTATTTATTATTCCGTTTGCACTATTTCAATTTTATTTTATTTATCTGTTATAGTTACTTGTTAGTTTTTTGTAACAATTACTTATTATT